>JAPYYJ010000115.1:0-73263 GCA_028533885.1 Nasua narica | reverse complement strand
AGCCGCAATGGCCACAATAGTCAAACTGTGGAAAGAACCAAAATGCCCTTCAACAGATGAGTGGATAAGGAAGATGTGGTACATCTATACAATGGAATATTATGCCTCCATCAGACAGGATGAATATCCAACTTTTGTATCAACATGGACAGGAGTGGAAGAGATTATGTGGAGTGAAATAAGTCAAGCGGAGAGATTCAATTATCTTACGGTCTCACTTACGTGTGGAGAATAAAGAAAATCATGGAGGGCATCATGAGAAGGATGGGAAGAGTGAATAGTGGAAAATCGGAGGGGGTGATGAACCAGGAGAGACTGTGGACTCTGAGCAACAAACTGAGGGTTTTGGAGGGGAGGGGGTGCGGGGGTGGGAGAGTCTGGTGGTGGGTATTGAGAAGGGCACGTACTGCATGGAGCACTGGGTGTGGTGCCTGAACAATCAATCTTGTAACACTGAAAAATTAAAATAAACGTATTTGGGGAGAAAAAAAATTCCAAGTTTTATATTGCTGATAACAATGCTATAAGGGGAAAGAAGGATTCATTATCCTCTGTTGATCACATTGAAATAATGATGAGTATCTAAAATAATATATAAGATAAAGCATTTGCCTTCATTTTTAATATGCAGGCTAAACTCTCATTATTTTTTCCCAAATATGTTTATTTTATTTTTCAGTGTTACAAGATTAATTGTTCATGCACCACACCCAGTGCTCCATGCAATACGTGCCTTCCTCAATACCCACCAACAGGCTTGCCCAACCCTCCACTCCCTCCCCTCCAAACCCCTCAGTTTGTTGCTCAGAGTCCACAGTCTCTCATGGTCCATCGTCCCCTCTGATTTCCCCCTATTCACCCTTCCCTTCCTTCTCACAATGCCCTCCATGTTTTTCCTTATGCTCCACACGTAAGTGAGACCATAAGATAATTGACTCTCTCTGCTTGACTTATTTCACTCCGCACAATCTCTTCCAGTCCCATCCATGTTGATACAAATGTTGGATATTCATCCTGTCTGATGGAGGCATAATATTCCATTGTATAGATGTACCATATCTTCTTTATCCATTCATCTGTTGAGGGGCATTTTGGCTCTTTCCACAGTTTGGCGACTGTAGTCACTGCTGCTATGAACATTTGGGTACATGTGGCCCTTCTTTGTACTGCACCTGCTTCTTTGTGGTAAATACCCTGTAGTGCAATTGCAGGGTCATAGGGTAGCTCTATTTTTAATTTCTTGAGGAATCTCCACACTGTTTTCCAAAGTGGCTGCACCAACTTGCATTCCACCAACAGTGGAGGAGGGTTCCCCTTTCTCACATCCTCTCCAGCATTTGTTGTTTACTGTCTTGTTGATTTTGGCCATTCTAACTGGTGTAAGGTGGTATCTCAGTGTGGTTTTGATTTGAATCTCTCTGATGGCTAAAGTGATGAACATTTTTTCATGTGTCTGTTAGCCATTTGTATGTCTTCTGGAGAAGTGTCTGTTCATGTCTTCTGCCCATTTTTTGATGTGATTATCTGTTTTGTGAGTATTGAGTTTGAGGAGTTCTTTATAGATCTTAGATATCAGCCCTTTGTCTGCAGTGTCATTTGCGAATATCTTCTCCCATTGTGTGGGTTGTCTGTTTGTTTTGTTGTAAAGTCTCCTTATTATTATCAAAGAAGAATAAATTCTACCTACATTTTGGTTTGTAGTGAGAAGCCCAGCATCACACAAGCCTCTCAAAGAGTAGAGATATAAACAGAGAAAAATAAAAGCAGCCATTTTCTGAGGTTCCAAAAATATACATATACCATTCAACTATAGAAACAAAGTTGGTCAAGTTTAACAATAAATAAGAGAACAGCAAACTATAAATTGGAATAATGCTTAGACTTTCTTCCAAAAAAATTACCTTCCTAGAACTTCTTTCACTTTAGCTTACTCACATAATAAGCATTCTCTGCTAATTGTAAATGCTAATTGCAAATGCACTTGTTATAATAGTCAATTCCTGATTTGCACAGTAAATTCATTTTTAATCTTCAGTGATTTCATATGGCTGTAATAGCATGCAGTAAGTATTTATCCTGACATCTACTGGACCACAGTATAGTATTTTTCAGTACTGAGAGACAAGGATGGGGGATCCAAGATGGCAGCAGAGGAAGACCCTGTATTCACCTCCTATGGACACACAAAATCTACCACTGTATATAGATCATTTTCTTTTGAAAAAGATCTCAAAACTAAATGAACTGTTTTTCACAACAAAGAATAAAAGGACCACATCAAGATGAGTAGGATATATGGAGGGATATCATCATACAGTGCTTCTTCTGGAAGAAAATGAACAAGATAAAACCTCAGACAAAGTCTTTTATATGGTGATAAGTAATTTACCTGATAAAGAATTAAAAGTAATGGTCATAAAGATATTTGCTGAACTTAGAAGAATAGATGAACATAGTTATAACTTCAATAGAGAGATAGAAAACATAAGAAAGTACCAAGAGCTGAAGAATACAATAATTGAATTGAAAAATACACTACAGGGGTTCAAAGGTACACTGGATAAAGTAGAAGTGCAGATTAGTGAACTAAAAGTTAAAACAATAGAACTCATCTAGAGTAGCAAAAAGAAAAAATAATGAGAAAAAATGGGGTCATCAAACATAATAAAACATTACAGAGAAGAGAGAGAAAAAGAGGCAGATGACTTATTTAAGAAACAGCCACTGAAAAACTTCCCTAACCCGGGAAAGGAAACAGACGCTCAGGTCCAGGAAGCCCAGAGAGTTTCAAATAAGGTGAACATAAAGAGAGTGGCACCAAGACATATTATAATTAAAATCTCAAATGTTAAAGATAAAGAGAGAATCCTAAAATCAGCAAGAGAAAAACAAATTGTTATGTATAAGGGAAACCCCATTTGGCACCAGCAGAGTTTTCAGCAGAAATTTTGCAGGCTAGAAGAGAATGGCATGATATACACCAAGTGCTAAAAAGGAAAAACTTCTAACCAACAATACTATAACCGGCAAGATTATCACTCAGATTTGAAAGTTCCAGATGAGCAAAAGCTAAAGGAGTTTATAACTACGAAATCAGCCTTATAAAAAATATTAAAGAGATTTCTTTAAGCTGAAAAGAAATGGCACTAATTAACAACAAGAACACTTATGAAAGTAAAAATCTAATGATAAGAGTAAATACATGTAAAGTTAGTGAATAAATTAAATATAAAGTTTCCAAGAGGGTTAAAGGCAAAAGTAGTAAAATTAACAAAAACTACAATATTTAGTTAAGGAATATATAAAATAAAAAGATGTAAAAAGTTACATCAACAACAAAAAAACAAGGGGTTGGGGTATGAAAACATAGTTTTGGAGTATGTTCAAATTTAAGTTCTTTCCAACTTAAACTAGACTGTTTTTTTAAGATTTTTTTAAAAGACTTATTTATTTATTTGAGAGAGACACACACACAGTGAGAGAGGGAACACAAGCACGAAGAGTGGGAGAGGGTGAAGCAGGCTTCCCACAGAGCAAGAGTCTGATGTGCGGCTCGATCCCAGGATCCTGGGATCATGACCTGAGCCTAAGGCAGATGCTTAACGCCTGAGTCACCCAGGCATCCCTTAAACTAGACTGCAGATATAGATATGACATAGATATAGATATAGATATAGATACCTCACAGAAACACCAAAGCAAAAACTTAGAGTAAATACACAAAGAAAATGAGAAAGGAATCTAAACATAATACTAAAGAAAGTCATCAAACCACAAAAAAAGAAAAAGGAAATAAACAGAGAAAAACTACAAAACAGCCAGAATAGTTAAGCAATTGGCAATGAGCACATACATATCAATAATTACTTTAGATATAAATAGACTAAACTCTTCAAACAAAATACATACTGTGTCTGAATGGATAAAAAACAAGACCCACATATATGCTTCTTACAAGAGACTCACTTTAGATGTAAGGACACACACAGACTGAAAGTGAAGGGATGGAAAATAATATTCCATGTAAATAGAAACCAAAATAAAGCTGGGATAGCTATACTCAAATCATAGAAGATGAGATTTGGATGCGTGTGTATTTGTACTTCTGTGTATCTGCTGATCATTGTAAAACATGCATGCTCTTATATAAGTTTTAAAGCACCACAGAGGATTTATAAAAATCTTGAATTAATTTGTTTGGTTTCAAAATCAGATTTTGTGCCAGATCACAGGATATGTTTCCATTTTAGATCCACACCAAAATTGCAAAGAGAATTAAGATAACTCAATCCAGAAAATTCTGGTTTTTCATTTCAAGAAAGCTGAGTAACACATAATTAGCAAACTAACATGAACAGAAACATGATAACTGAATGCAACAGATTATCCTGAATTCAATACTGGATTGCAAAACAATTGCTATAAATTATGTGATAGGGACAAGTGCATAGCTAATATATGGACTGTAAATTTGATAATATTATATCAGTTTGAAATTTTCTAACATTGATCATTGTGGTATGGTTATACAATAGAACTTCCTAGAACTTAGAAGATGTACAGTGAACTGTTTAGGAATAAAGGATCATGATATTTGCAACTCACTCTCAAATAATGTGTTAGAGAGCTCCAGAGAAACTGAATGTTTTATACACATTCTCTCTCTCTCTCTCTCTCTCTCTCTCTCTCTCTCTCTCTCTCTTTCTCACACACACACACACACACACACACACACACACACACACAGGAATTTGTTAAAAAGAATTGGCTCATACCATCGCACCATTATGGAGGCTTAGAAGTCCCATAATCTGCTGTCTGCAAGTTGGAGACCCAAGAAACCTGGCAGTGTTCTTATAGCATGAGTCTGAAGGTCTGTAAATCAGATGAGCTAGTAATGTAAATTCTAGTCCAAGAACAGGAGAAGAACCAATGTTCCAGCTCAAGTAGGCAGGCAGGAAGCAAAAAAGGGTGAATTCCTCCTTCTTCTGCCTTTTTGTTCTATTCAAACCCTCAACAGATTGTATGGTGGTCACCCACATTTGGGAGAGCAATCTGCTGAGTCCACCAATTGAACAGCTAATCTCATCTGGAAACACCTTCACAGACACAACAAGAAATAATGTTTAATCTGGGTACTCTTTGGCCTAGTCAAATTGACACATAAAATTAACCATCACAAATGGTTAGCAAAAGTAATAATTATTTTACTATTATTATTATTATTATTATTATATGTGATAGACGTTATAGTATACGTAGTGAATAGTGCGGTGCTTCACCCAGGCCTTGTCTTCAGAGTCAAGGCATTCTTCCCTCAGCTGCCAGGAATATGAATTGCCAATTCGCACAGCTATGTAGATCACAGAAAATTATACTTAGCAACAGGCAAATGCCTTGTCCAAGATTAGATACCTCTCAGGAACCATCACTTGGCCAATGACTGGTTAACATGGTGACAAAAAATGGCCTAGCTTCCCTCCCTCAACCTATGACAATCCTGAATGCCCATCCAACTCCACAGCTCTTTATAATATCACCTGAAACTTTGTCTCCAATGGCATTATGGGTCACTTTGTCCCTCTACCCAAGCTTTCCCTCTCTACTTCCTTGTTGAAGCATCTTCCTAACAGGGGTATCTGCCCCAATGCATGCCTTAACAAATCATGTGCCCATAATTATCATTATATTCAGCCTCCTAGGAACTATATCTAAGACAAATAGTACCGATATGGTCCTAGGAAGCAAACTCTAAACAGAGATTGTAGGGATATGTTACTTGCTAGTCAGCAGGCAAATGGATACAAACACTACTAGTAGGTAGAATATGGTTATTATGTTATCCCTTGACATGCTGTAAAAGTACAATTGTTAAAATCTTCACCAGTGATGGACATAAATGGTGAAGGTAGAATACTCCTGCTGCTTAAGAGATATGAAGAAAAATTTCTATAAATATTACAGAATTGAGTGGCTGCTGCTATGCCCTGGAAAAGAGGTAATAATAGGCTTAGAGGGACTAATTATCAATTCAAGGAAAAATAAAAAAATCAGAGGATATCTTTGACAATATTTAAGGATATCTTAATTGAATGCAGACAAAGAACAGATAGAACAGAGCACCAGGCTCTGGACCTAATTCTATGAGTCATGGAGCTTCAAAGGTTGAAATCTCAGCATCAGCAGGTTTGCTATACCAAGGTCAGGTCCGTAAATGGAAAGATGGGAGTATCAAGTGAACCTACAAATAGAAATGAGTGTACCCCATCTCTTAATTTAAGACTATGCAAAGACCTCAAATGCTTGCCTTCCTAGGCACTCCCCTTGCCATGTCCTTTCCTGGAAACCATGATATAATAAGAGTCAAATTCTAACGTAACTTATCTAGAAATGTGCTCGGTTTATGAAAAGAAAAATGTAAGTATATGTTGAAGAAGCTGGCTGATATATACTGGAAAGAGCAAGAAGAATGTGTATGGACTACATGCTGAGGGTTTTAGATCAAGGGGGCAGAGCATAAGATTGGTTAAGGCACAATTTCTAGATATGTAAACTCTCTCTCATGATACAGGATTTTAACTGCCTAGCAAGGACTCCCAGTGAAGGTATTAACATGCTGAAGATGGGGGCGCCTGGGTGGCTCAGTGGGTTAAAGCCCCTGCCTTCGGCTCAGGTCATGATCTCAGGGTCCTGGGATCAAGCCCCGCATCAGGCTCTCTGCTCGGTGGGGAGCCTGCTTCCCCCCCTCTCTCTGTCTGCCTCTCTGCCTACTTGTGATCTCTCTCTGTCAAATAAATAAATAAAAATGTTATAAAAAAACATGCTGAAGATGGCTTTTGAAATCTTAGAAAAAGTGAAGGAACACAATAAACAAAGTAGAAATTCCTGAAATGCTGTGATAGACAGTAGGGCAAGAGAGCAAAAGGTTAAGAGAAGTGGGCATGCTAGATAAATATCCTAATGCTGGAAAAGCCACCAGATGACTATGCTCTAAGGGAAAGCCTGGAATATAATCCATTTATCAAAAGATAAAGAGTGTACCACTATGAGGGGCAAAACCATTACTGCGAAGTTCAGTATTGGCTATCTTCTGTAGGGCAGGGATGATAGTAGAAGATTCTGTTACAAAACTAGGCCCCTGATAACAATGGTGAAGGTAGGACTCCAAGATATCATAGGCCAGGTTGAGGTTCTTATCTGTCACAGATAGGCACAATTATAGCAATGAATAACAAAGTCAATACTGGCTGCCAAAGAAAGCTAAGGAAATATTTAATAGACTATGACATTCCTAGTGTGAAGACACATAGACAACCAACAAGATTATCAGTAAATACACACAATCAAAAGAAATCCAAGATGGATTATCAGGAGGCTAAGGACAACTGCCCTTTCAAAAAGTCATAGTCCCTTGAAGTTTCTGGAACTGAACCAATTCTCAGATTTGGTACTTACTGCTGATAGAGAGACTGGGTCCCCATGTAAAATGAACTTGTACCACCTTAAGTGGATTTTTTAGCCATTTCCCCAGCCACTCCTTAATGTTACCTAGAACCATGTAGTAAGATCATGCAGTGAAGAAAGGAAGACACCAAGATCTTTCAAGTTTGGTTGGAAATAGGATGATACACAGGGGCCCAAAGTGCCACCACTGGACAACTCTGTATCATCTACTGCTGCCTACTAAATCACCCAAGAACTCAATGGCTTAAAACAATAATTATTTATTATCTCATGGTTTTTCCGGGTTAAGAATTTACAGGAAGCTTAGGTAAGTGGTTTGGCTCAGGGTTTCCCATGAGGTTTCAGTTAAGAGATTAGCAAGGGATATAGTCATTTCAAGGCATAACTGGATCTGAAGGATTCACTTCTTTTTTTTTTTTTTTTTGAGAGCTTCTACTTTTATTTATTTTTTAAAATTTTTTATTAACATATAATGTATTATTTGCCCCAGGGGACATGTCTGTGAATCATCAGGCTTACACATTTCACAGCATTTGCCATAGCACATACCCGCCCCAATGTCCATAACCCTACCCCCCCCCACCTCCCAGCCACCCTTAGTTTGTTTGGTGAGTTTAAGACTTTCTTATGGTTTGTCTCCTTCCCCATCCCATCTTGTTTCATTTCTCTTCCCCACCCCCCACGACCCCCTGCCCTGCCCCTCAAATTCTTCATATCAGAGCGATGAAGGATTCATTTCTAAGGTGAGTAACTCACATGACTGGCACATTGTTGCTGGGTATTGCTGGCAGGCCTCAAATATTCCTCATATAGATCTATCCCAAGATTGCTTGAGTGTCCTTATGCCATACTTGGTGGCCTTACCCAGAGTGAGTGATCCAAGTGAGCAAGGTGGAAGTGTGAATGTCTTTAGGACCAAGCCTCAGAAGTCACACACCATCACTTCCATCACATTCTTTTTGTTTGAAGCAATTCACTAAGTCCAGCCCACATTCAAATGGAGAGGAACTATACTGTAACTTTTGAAAAAGCTTAAAAAAATAAATTGACATATTTTTTAAATGTCACAGCCCATTTAGAATGGGGCACTATGGGAGCTAAATAATTAAAGGAGTCCATGAACTCACTTGATGGCTATTTTCCCAGTTTTAAAATATATAACTGAAATGAATTTACTTGGTAGTTGGGAGAAATCTTATATCAATTCCTTGATATGTGAGGTAAGACCTTTTATAGTGAGAAAGGTGAAGTGGGAGTTTCTAATATGTTCAACCATATCAGACAATATGATTATTCAAAAATACCCCATTCCAGGGAAAATAGTTAAAACTAGCAGCACATTCAAATATAATCTAATTAACAGGCACACCCCCTACAAACATGGGACTAATTGTAAGTTAAAGCAAATAGGAAACTCAATTGCATCTGTTGGACTGACAAGGCATCTTTGCTAGAAAAAATGAGCACAGCCTTAGGCATGTGTTGTGGGCTCCTACTCTGGTAAATAGGCTCTTTTTCATCCCTATCAAAAAGGCACATCAGAAGCAGTTCATATTCAGTTGAGACTTACATGAGTTTGCATTAACAGCCTTGTCCTGAGTTTTATGTAAACTGGGCTTCCTTAAGTAACACTATATAGATTAAAGGGATTTGGACCATTTAAGTATTCTGTAAATCACTGCATTAGTCCAATATATCAGGAATCACTTACCCCAGGTATGCTTTTCCAAGGTCAATTATGTGGAATGCCATTTCTGGAAACCAAATATTCTGTAAATTTTCAGATAGTGGTGATAGTTGAGGATCTGCAGGCAGGAAAGGAATAACCATAGTCAGTCTGAAAATCCTGGTTCCCAGAGGTTCAAGCATTTTTAGCAGATGGTACAATAAGAATCTCACTGAACATTTAGCTATGATTACTGCCTAAACACTTCTGGCTCTTTTGCTAAAAGACAGTAGTCACCACACTGGCAAGGAAAATTACCCTGATAATAAGGAAGGGAAAAGATTGCTCCTACATCAGTATGTGCAGGGAATAATACATTGAGTACTCAGGTGATTTTTCTGGTAGTCTCCTGATGTTTCCATGACCAATTTTAACAGTAAATAGACAAGTGCAGCAGATACGACCTGAAAATGGCATAATAACCAGTGGTTCACCTTCCTCGAGGATAGTCTAGATTACCAAATGAGGCAAGCCTCCTCATATAGTAGTGAAAAGAAAATCTAGAACATGTGGAAAGGGAAGACATATTAGTTATGGCCTCAGGACCAACTACAACAGTGATGGAGATAGCTCATCCCACTAAACTTTCTCTTATGAATATCTCCAGGAATTGTGACTATAGAATAAGTGAGGGCTATGTCTGGATGGAGTAAATTTAAATTGAAAGACAAATGGATCTCTGCAATGCAAGGGCAAAGGGTAGACTGTAGTAGATGTCATTTGGTGCCCTACCCAGAGCTACATTGCTAGACTAATATACCTTAGCTGCTGTGAGTGTTGGCTGTTAATTAATTTCTTATATCTATACCCTTTGCCAGAGAATCCCCCTCAGCTGGTAGGTGCTATTCTTTCATCTGAGAGGTTATGCCCCTCCATCACCTCTCCCCCTTGCACATAATCAATGATTAACTGAGCTGACCTCTTTGTCTCAAGGCAGAAAAACCCTGTGGTATAATTTCTGTTCCAGAGCTCCGTCATCATCCCCACTTTAGTGGATCTCGTGAACCCCAGATTTTGGGTGAACCTGCATCTTTGATGGGCTGTTTATTCATCATCCTGCTTTTTAAATTCCTTTTATAAGTTTTCTCTCAGGAAACTTGTCAGTAAAACACATGCACCTGAAGCCCTACCTCAGTCTACTTCTGAGGAAAGCAAGCTAAGACCACTGGTGATTGTTAGGCACTCAATATTTTTTTAAAAGATTTTATTTACTTATTTGACACAGAGAGAGAGAGATCACAAGTAGGCAGAGAGGTAGGCAAAGGGAAAGGGGGAAGCAGACTCCCTGCTGAGCAGAGAGCCCGATGGCCAACTCCATCCCAGGACCCTGAGACCATGACCTGAGCCAAGGCAGAGGCTTAACCCACTGAGTTGCCCAAGCACCCCAGGCATTCAATATTGTTGTCTCTTCATTTGTTTAATTTAGTAAAATACAAATGAATGAATGAATGAATGAATGAATGAATGAATTTAACATAGCACTAAAAATATATAAAGGAAACACAATAATATATGAGGCTGTCTTTTTAGCTCTAGAAAAATGCAGGTTGGAACAAGTTCATTAGGTAATATCCTCAGGAAAAGTATAAAGTTTTAAAAATCTTAATTACAGAGTCAGGGCAAGAAGTGGAATGACAAAATTGTGAGAGTTTAAGAACTTAAGGTCTGTTTAATTAGTGTCAAGTAAAGGGTAACATTCGTTATTCTTCAGTAGTGGACTGGGGGCACAAGGATTGCTCTATAGATATGAATCATTAGTCAGGATAACCAAAGACATTTTAAATAATTTATAATAAAGCTATAAATATTTGTTGAGTACTTGATTACATTATTAGGTTTAAAGCACCACATGTAGGTGATTTACATTTTCTTATTACTTTGGATTTTTTCTTCTATTTTTGATAATTTTTTTTTTTAGAATCTTTGAATTTTGGATGTTGAAGGGACCCTAACAGTCATCAAAATTTAGCCTCTCATTTTACAGATAAGGAAGGAAAACCTAGAAAGATAATTTACTATTTAACTTCTAAATCCATATAAATGCCCTATAATCCATAATCCTTCCATGCACATTATATATGAATTATTCTCTCATATGATCTATATATAATTTTTTAACAAGGCCTCCAAATTACACATTTCCTATCTGTGGTCATCCGCAATTTAATACACTCTAAGAATTGTCACAGACTCTCTTTCAATAACAAGTATATTGGCTTTTTCAGATCATTCAATTATATAACAATGTAATTTTAGCCAGTTGTTTCTCTCACTGAAGATTAGGCCAAAGGTAGTAATAGACATGGCTCTTCTTCAAAGAAAGCAGATGCCTAGGATATGGCAGTATTTTGTTTCAGAATGGTAAGAATAATTGTTCACTGAATGTTTCATTCAAATTATCTATGAGGCATAAAATCAGGAATAAACAACTTTTAGAAATTTTCACTTGTTTACCCTCAGCCCTTTTGCATCTCTAGGTTTAAGTGATGGAATTATGCTAGTTAACCAATTTATGTTGTTTACCAAACACATGCTCTGGATTATCATATAATAAATAATCTGTAGGCCTTGTTTCTTATGTTAAACTGTTGACCTATAGAGAGATTTATACAAATTGACATGTTTATTTGGAAGACAATAAAATTTTTTTTCTCTTTTTAAATTCATTTTTGTTTCTTACATATATCAGGCACTCAGAAAATGATGTGCAAATATTGTGTTATAAATGAAGGCTATAACATAGTTTACCATACATAACACCTGGTACAATCATATGAGCATATTCAAAGCAGTGAAGAAGGTAGAGAAACCATCCTATACTAAAAACAGAAAAGACTTTTTTAAAAGAAAGAAAGAAAGAAAGAAAGAAAGAAAGAAAGAAAGAAAGAAAGAAAGAGAAAGAAAGGGAAAAAATAGATTACACATATTTCATAACAAATAATAGTATCACGTTAGGTGAACCTAGTTCATAGGTACATTAGTTAACTACATAACAAATTACCACAAACTCAGAGCTTAAAATACAGTCATTTGTTTTCTCACAATTTCTACAGATCAGAAATTCAGGTAATGCTTAGTTCAGGGTCCCAAAAGAGTTCACAGATGTTGCTCAGGCTGTCTTCTCATTTGGTTCTTGGGTTCTTCTCTCAATCTCAGTCCTACAATTGGAAGAATTCAGTCCTGTCCTTATAGGGCTGAGTTTCCCATTTGCTTTTCATCTGGGTGCTGCTCTCTAACCCTTGGCTATGGACTCCTTTACCTTTACCTTCAAAGCAAATAACAGCTTACTAAATCCTTCTCATGCTTGCAAATTTCTCTGATTTCCTCCTTGCCACCAGCTGGAGGAAACTTTCCTTTTCTTTTCTTTTTTGAGACTTTTCTTTTAAAGGAATTTTAGGAGAGGCCTAACCCCAGAATCTCCATATTTTAAAGACAACTGACTAGAATTAAATAAAAAAAAATCATTTTACAAGAGTACTTAGACTAGAGTTCTTAAATTTAAATTCAATCAGCCGATTCATAGTACATCATTAGTTCTAGCTGTAGTGTTCAATGATTCATCAGTTGTGTACAACACCTAATGCTACTGAACAACTTGGGGATGGGGTAGATTCTGACCTTATTGGATTAGAATGATTTAAACTGTTAGAAAAATAAGGGTGTAGGGAATTACACATATAGAAATTAAAAAAAAAAACACCATAAATTACTCTAGTTTTGACAAATAAAAATATACTTAATTGTTATGCTTATAACAGGGTGGGGGTTGTGGGAAATGCCAACAGCGTGTTGATTTAAATGCTGCTATTTTCTTTTATTTCTCTAGATGTTCAACTACTCCTTAATTCTGTTAAAGAACACATAAAACAAATGCTTTAATAAATGTTTTGATTACACATAGGTAAATAGGAGATGATGTTTATGTGATAACAATGAGTTGTCAGGTAAATCTTATTAATTATGTTGAAGACTTTACTTTGTGACCATTTTTGTATGCTCTGTGAAATGCTGGAGGCTGAACCAAGAACCAAAAGTAGCAACTGGAGAAATAAAACACCCTAACTGCCCAAGCCAATAGACTGAGTTAACACAGTTAACTTCTCTCTCAAAGATTTGAAAGGTTCTAGATGAAGAGGATAGAAAATCTAGGAAGATCGCAGAATCAGAAGCTGACAAGACTCTAAGATTCCTTGAATATTGTTCTGTAAATGAGAGTCATAAGTATGAAAATGATTATATACCATGTCTTTCAGAAAGGAGCAAGGTTCAAAAAGGAGTGTCCCTTGAGAAGAACAGAAGTTTCTTTAATTCCACCCATAGAAATAAATCTAAGTTTAGTGCAGTCTGTAAAAAAAGAAGAGGATATATTTAATAATAGGGAAAAGTGAATCAGTCCTCCCATCTGGTCAAAAATACCCTCCTGCTGGTCACTCGAACCCTATAAGACATGTAACATATATTATAAAGATAGAGATACTTCCTGCAGTTATTATTTCCAGGTGAAAATCATCCAGTTAAAACCTACCAACAATGTGCACTTGGAGATTAAGATGTAGAGGCTCCTATGTTGGGTAAAATATTTCATTTATACAAATATTAGACAAATAGTCTCTAGTGAAGATCCAGGCAACAAAGAGCCTGCTATTCTGCACAGTAATCTGTAGCAGCTCTCAAATGTATTGTGCATGAGAATAACATAGATAATTTGTCAAAAATACTGAGAACCTGGAATTCTGATTCATTACATAGGGACTGAGACCAGATAACTGATCTAAACAAATAAATAACTACTCTGACTCAAATCGATGTCAAAATTTAAGAAAAAAATCCAAATAAAATTTTATCTTCATTACTTGTAAAGCAAACTTTTCTGAAGCCCTTGAGACACCTTTCTTTTTTGAAAACTAAATGACTTTTTTTTTAATGCTTTTGGTTTCCTCTAAAATTAGGACTGAAGTCTGATCTTTCATGTGGAAGAAACAAGATGGCTTCTACAGTATTGTGTCACACCTAAAGCTAAGGATAGATAGATTTATTTAGGAAATGTGTGGGGTTCCTTGGCCAATGCACTTGGGAAGCAGTCATTCCTTACATAGTCTTAAATTAGCTCTGTTGTTGTTGATGGTGACAGTGTTGGTATCTCCAAGGTTTCAGTAAGGTTTCACAGACTGCTAAATTTTACAGCTCTGCTTTGGGAAATAAAAGTCTGGACATATGTCCATGTATGGAGAAAAGCATGTGTCTATAGGAGAGGAGCAATAATAGACAAGGGGAAATCAGTATCAAGGCAAGAAGTGATTCTGCAATATAGAGAAGTAGGAGTCCAAAAAGTAACAATCCAAAATCAGGACTTCTTTGTGGAACATGCAAGAATAACTTTAGAATTCCTAGAATAACACTGCAAAAAGAATCTGGTAAATGTCAGAAATTCCAAAGTTAAGTGGCATGAGGGCTCGAATTAGCATTTGGGCATTCTGTGGATCTGTATTTCTAGAAAACCAGAGAAGTCAGAAAGAGATGCATAACATTTGTATTGATTTTGGGGTAATGCTAATCAGTGAGGTGGGAGAGAAATTGTATAATTTTATAATTGTATAAATTGTAAATTTACAATTGTATAATAGTCAATTTACAATCAATCAACAATATACAATAAATTGTATATTGTTAAGAAGTATAATAAAAGTGTCACAACTTCAGTTTAGGATATTATCAATCCCCAAGAAAGCAGAATTTGAACTTTTAAAAAATGCATTGGTTTTTTGGGATCACTACAGATATGATCTTATATTCCCTCAACATAGTCATTGGTGATACATAACACCATCAGCTTCAAAGTTTGAGTGGGGACAATCCAGATCAATGATACGTGCAGGAGTTTGGCAATATGTGGTTTAAGTTCAACTGCTAATTCTTTTTCCAAACCAGAAGTATACATTCTCCACCTCTATTGAAATGTTGACATGGGCCTTCCCCATAGGTCATTGAAAGAAAATATTTTTCCTTTCAAAGGGGTCCTTCTTGAATAAATAGCTTCAGGAAGGACACACAAAAAATTGGAGTAGAAAAGAGAAAAATATTTAGCCAGCCAGATCAAGCCAAATTAATATTTAAATTAACAGGAGGAAGGGGATGAAGATCACAGAGTAAGAGGACCCTAAGTTCACCTTGTCCCACAGATACAACTAGATAACACTCACAGCAGTATAAATAACCCAGAAGATGACTCATAGTCTGGCAGAACAAACTCCACAACTAAAGGTTTAGAAAAGGCCACATTGAAGAGGGTAGGGAAGGCAGAGATGAGGTGGAGAACTAAATGAGCCACAGCCATCAATGGGTGGGAAGAGCCACAAACAGAAAGAGAAGGGAGAGAAACAGATTATCACATGGGGGAGCCCACACAGAGAAGATGAATCCTCAAAACACTTGACTCTGAAAACAAGAGGGGCTGAGTTTGATGAGTTCTTATAAACAGCAACACTTAAACCCTGGAATCTTAAAAATCAAAGCCCATGGAGCGCCTGGGTGGCTCAGTGGGTTAAAGCTTCTGCCTTCGGTTCAGGTCATGACCTCAGGGTCCTGGGAACAAGCCCCGCATCAGGCTCTCTGCTCAGTGGGGAGCCTGCTTCCCCCTCTTTCTCTCCCTGCCTCTCTGCCTACTTGTGATCTCTCTCTTTCTCTCTCTCTCTGTCAAATAAATAAACAAAATCTTAAAAAAAATCAAAGCCCTTGGCTCTGGGAGAGCCCAGAGAACAATAGTAACCTGAGTCTCAACACTTAAAGAGACAGCACTACAGGCAGCTTATAGAGATACAGCAAAGAAGCAACAGTTTGAAAAACATGTGGGGCACATGGGAGGGAGAGTTATCTACACATCTCACAGCATGTCCCATAGGGGCAGGGTTCATTGAGGGACTTCTTCAAAAACAAAGGAGTTGGGGGGCATCATCTTCCTCCCCGCCCTCCAGCTAAACACATGACTACCTGTGGGAAATGGTGCAGTGCCCACATTCACTCTCCCTAACTTAATTACACCAAGCCCCACCCCTCTGGGCTTTGGTGGACCTGCCCTTCCTAGTCACCTTCATCTCAGTCCCTGTGCTCTGGGTTCTCTCCCCCACAACACTGTCACAAATCTTGCCAACACCACACCAGCCAACCCACACATTATCTGGGGGATGCGCCTTGTTAAAAGTACATGCCCTGCCCACACAGCCAAGGTCCCAGTAGAGGTGGACTGACGGAAAAAAGTAGGCAGAATACAATAGCAGGGTGCACACAGCACACATAGGAGACACCCCTGAAGTGACAGGCTCTGGTGAACAGGGGGCATTGCACTACAGGGCACTACAGGACCTCCTCTTTATAAACCACTACTTTTAAGAGCAGGGGACATAGCTGACTTTCCTAACATAGAAAGAGACATAAAGACTTAGATAAAATGAGGAGAGAGAGGAATATGTCCCAAATGAAAGAACAAGACAAAACCACACCAGGAGACTAAATCGAAACATATATGCAATATGTCTGATAACTATTCAAAATAATGGTCATAAAGATACTGAACTTGAGAAAAGAGTGGAGAATATCAGTGAGACGTCCTCAAAGAGATAGAAAACATAAAAAAGAACCAGTCAGAGAGGAATAACACAATAAATATAATTAATTTAATTAATTAATTTAAAAATTAAAAATAAATAGAAGGCTAGAGGAAGCAGAGAAATGAATTAGTGACCTGGAGGATAGAGTAATGGAAAGTAATCAAGCCGAACAGGTAAGAAAAAAATTATGCAAAATGAGAACAGATTTAGGGAACTCAGCAACTCTATCAAGTGTAATAACATTCAGATTATAAGAATCCCAAAAGGAGAAGAGAGAGAGAAAAGGGGGCAGAAATTTTATTTGAAAAAGTAATAGCTGAAAACTTCCTTAATCTGGAGAAGGAAACAGATATCCAGATCCAGGAGGCCCAAAGAGTCCCTAACAAAATCAATCCAAGTAGGTCCACACCAGCACACATAGTAATTAAAATGGCAAAAAGTAGTGATAAAGAGAAAATTTTAAAATCATCAAGAAAAAAGAAGACAGTTACATATAAGGGAATCCCCATAAGGTTGTCAGTAGATTTTTTTTTTAGTGGAACTTTGCAGGGCAGAAGGGAATGGCATGATAGAGTCAAAGAGCTGAAAGGAAAAAAAAATCTATGGCCAAGAATACTCTATTCAGCAAGGCTATCATTCAGAATAAGAGAGATAGAGTTTCCCAGACATACAGAAACTAAAGGAGTTGATGACCACTAAACCAACCCTACAGGAAATGTTAAAGAGTACTTTTTGAGGGGAAAGGAAAGACTATAAATAGGAGTAAGAAAAGTAGGAAGCACAAAAGTAGCAAAAATAAGTCTATCTATAAAAATCAGTCAAAGGACTCACTAAATAAAAGGATGTAAATTGTGACATCATATGCCAAAAACATGGTGGGAAAAGGAATAAAGAATGGGCTCAAATGGAAGCAACCATCAACTTAATATAGACTGCTATATGCATTAGATGTTATATATAAACCTAAAGGTACCACCAATCAAAAACCAGTAATAGATATGCAAAAAAAATAAAGAGAAAGGAATCCGATTCTGATATCACTGAAGAAAGCCAGCAAACTGTGAGAGAAAAGAACAAGAAAGGATCAGAGAAGAACTATAAAAACAACCACAAAACAAGTAATAAAATGGCAATAAATGGATACTTATGAAGGATTACTTGGAATGTAATTGGAACTAAATGCTCCACTCAAAAGACATAGAGTGACAGAATGGATTAAAAAACAAAACAAAACAAGACCCATGCCTAAACTGCCTACAATGGACACACTTCAGACCTAAAGACAACTGTAGACTGAAAGTGAAGGGATAGAGAAACATTAATTATGCAAATGGATGTCCAAAGAAAGCTGGGGTAGCAATACTTAGATCAAAGTAGACTTTATGGGCGCCTGGGTGGTTCAGTTGGTTGAGCAACTGCCTTCGGCTCGGGTCATGATCCTGAGTTCCGGGATCGAGTCCCATATCGGGCTCCCGGCTCCGCGGGGAGTCTGCTTCTTCCTCTAACCTTCTCTCCTCTCATGCTCTCTCTCACTTTCTCTGTCTCTCAAATAAATAAATAAAAAAGAAAATCTTTAAAAAAAAAAAATCCTTAACTCTAAAAAAAAAAAAAAAGTAGACTTTACAACAAACTGTAACAAGAGACAAAGAAGGACTCAATAACAATAAAGACGACAATCCAACAAGAAGATATAACAACTGTAAATATTTATGCACCCAACATGAGAGCGCCCAAATACATAAAACTGATAATAATAAGGCAAAGGAGCTAATTGATAGTAACACACTAATGGTAGGAAACTACACCCTACTTACATTAACGAACAGATCATCAAAATAGAAAATCAAAAAGGAAAGAGTGATTTTAATGACACATTAAACCAGTCTAGATAGATATAACAGCTATATTTAGAAAATTCCATCCTAAAACAACAGAATACACATTCTTTTCAAGTACATATAGAACATTCTCCAGAATAGATCATAACTTAAGCCACAAAAAAGTCTCCACTAATTCAAAATGTTCATAGTCATACCATGCATCTTTGCTGACCATAACACTATAAAAGTAGAAATCAACAAGAAAAAAATCTGGAAAGAGCACAAATACATGAAGGTTAAACAACATGTTACTAAACAGTAAATAGGTCAACCAAGAAATCAAACAAGAAATCAAAAATTACATGGAGAGAAATGAAAATGAAAACACAATGGTACAAAATCTCTAGGATGCAGCAGAGGTGGTTCTAAGAGGGAAGTTTAGAGCAACACAGGCCCTATCTCAAGAAGCAAGAAAAAACTCAAATAAACAACTTAACCTAGAAAAAGAAGAACAAATGAAACCCCAAACCAGCAGAAAGGAGAAAATAATAAAGAGTGGAGCAGAAATAAAGAATATAGAAACTAAAAAACAATAAAAAAAGATCAATGAAACCAAAAGCTGGTTCTTTGAAAAGATCAACAAAATTGATAAACCTCTAGTTAGAATCACCAAAGAGAGAGAGAGAAAGAGAGAGACAGAGAGAGAGAGAGAACAAAATCAGAAATGAAACAAGAGAAATAACAATTCACACCACAGAAATACAAAGGATTGTAAGAGAACACTATGAAAAATTACATACCAAAAAATTGGATATCCTAGAAGAAATAGATTAATTCTTAGAAACATATAATCTTCCAAACTGAATCAGGAAGAAGTACAAAATTTGAACAGACTGATTACCAGTAATGATATTAAATCAGTTATCCAAAAAATCCCAACAAAAAGAAGTCTAGGAGCAGATGGCTTCACAGGCAAATTCTACCAAACATTTAAAGATGAGTTGATACCTATTCTCAAACTATCCCAAAAAATAGAGGAGAAAGGAAAACTTCCAAATTCATTCTATAAAGCCAGAATTACCCTGATACCAAAACCAGATAAAGACACCACTAAAAAAGAGAACTATAGGCTAGTATCTCTGATGAATATAGATGTGAAAACCTTCAATAAAATATTGACAAACCAAACCCAACAATACATTAAAAAAAAATCAATCACCTTGATGGAGTGTGATTGATTTCAGGTATGCAAGGGTAGTTCAATATTTGCAAATCAATCAACATGATGCATCACCTTAATAAGAGAAAGGATAGAAACATATGAAAATAGCTGCATGCTTTAGTCATTGAAACTAGGCTGTGCACCAGATAATATATGGACTTGTTGAATCAGTCACAGATGTCTACAACCATACTACCCAAAATGCACTTGATTTCATAACTGTTGAATCACTAACTATATTGTACACATGAAACTAATAGAACTCTGTGTGTTAACTAAATGTAATTAAAATAAAATTTTTAAAAGTCTGTATGATCATTTCAATAGATGCAGAAAAAGCATTTGACAGAGTACAACATCCATTCATGATAACAACCCTGAACAAAGTAGGTTTAGAGGGAACATACCTCAACATAATAAAGGCATTATATAAGAAATCCACAGCTAATATCATCCTCAATGGGGAAAAACTAAGAGCTTTTCCCCTAAGGTCAAGAACAAGATGTCCATTCTCACCACTCTCATTCAACATAAAACTGGTAGCCCTAGCCACAGCAATCAGAAAACAGAAAGACATTTTTTAAAAAATCCAAATTGGTAAAGAAGTAAAATTTTCAGTATTTGCAGATGACACGATACTTTATACAGAAAATCCTAAAGACTCCTCCAAAAAAACAACTCATACTGATAAACGAGTTCAGTGAAATTGTCGGATATAATGTCAATGTACAGAAATCTGTTGCATATACATTATATAATAAGAATGAAGCAGCAGAAAGAGAAATTATGAAAAGAATCCAATTTACAACTGCACCAAAAAAATAAAATACCTAGGAATAAACTTAACCAAAGAGGTTAAAGACCTATACTCTGAAAACTATGAAACACTGATAAAAGAAATTGAAAATGGCACAAAGAAATGTAAAGGCATTCCATGCTCATGGATTGGAAGAATGAATATTATTAAAATGTCTATACTATCTAAAGCAATCTACAGATTTAATGCAATCTTTATCAAAATACCAAGAGTATTGTTCACAGAGCCAGAACAAATAAACCTAAAATTTATACAGAACTATAAGAGATCTTGATTAGACAAAGCAATCTTGAAAAAGAAGAACACAACTGGAGGTATCACAATTCCAGATTTCACATTATATTACAAAGCTGTAGTAATCAAAACAGTATGGTTTTGGCACAAAAATAGACACATAGATCAATGGAACAGAATAGAAAGCCCAGAAATAAACTCACAATCATATGGTCATAATCTTTAATAAAGGAGGCAAGAATATGCTGTGGGAAAAAGATAATCTCCTCAACAAATGGTGTTGGGGAAACTGGACAGCTACATGCAAAACAATGAAACTGGACCCCTTAAACCATACACAAAAATAATGTCAAAATAGATTAAGGACCTAAATGTGATACTTGAAGACAGAAAAATCCTAGAAGAGAGCACATACAGTAATTTCTCTGACATCAGCCATGAAAACATCTTTTAGGTATGTCTCCTTAGGCAAGGGAAACAAAAAGCAAAAATGAACTATTGGGGCTAAATCAAAAATAAAAACTTCTGCACAGCAAAGGAAACCATCAACATATTAAAGAACAACCTACTGAATGGGATGAGATATTTGGAAAAGACATATCTTATAAAGGGTTAGTATCCAAAATACATAAAGAACTTATAAAACTCAACACCATAAAAATAAATAATCCAATTTAAAAATGGACAGCGGACATGAGCAGACATTTTTCCAAGGAAGACATCCAGATGGCCAACAGACACATGAAAAGATGCTCAATATCACTCATTAATAGGGAAATGCAAATCAAAACCACAATGAAGTCTCATCTCACCTGTCAGAATGGTTAAAATCAAAAACCCAGGAAACAACATGGGTTGGTGAGGACATGGATAAAGAGTTACCCTTGTGCACTGTTGGTGGGAAGATAAATTGGTGTTCTTCTCCCTGTGGAAGATAGTATGGAGGTTCTTCAAAAAATTAAAAATAGAACTATCTTATGGTATTTGATGCAATAATTGCACTACTGGGTATTTACCCAAATAACACAAAAAAAGAAATTCCAAGGGATATATGCCCCTCCAGGTTTATTGAAGCATGGTTTACAGTAGTCAAACTACAGAAGTAGCCCAACTGTCCATCAATAGATGAAATGACAAAGAAGATGTGGTGTATATATACAACAGAATATTATTCAGCCATAAGGAGAATGAAATCTTGCCATTTGCAACAACATGGTTGGATATTAGACAGCATAATGCTAAGAGAAATAAGGCAGTCAGAGGAAGAAAAATATATGATTTCACTCACAAGTGGAATAAGAAACAATACAGCAGGGTGCCTGGGTGGCTCAATCAGTTGAGTGTCTACCTTTGACTCAGTTCATGATCTTGAAGTCCCGAGATTGAGCCCCATGTCGGGCTCCTTCTTGTCGGAGAGTCTGCTTCTCCCTCTGCCTCTCACCCTGCTCTCGTGCTCTCTTTCAAATAAATAAATAAAATCATTTTTTTAAAGGAACAATATAACAAACAAAGGGAGGGAAGAAACAACCCAAAAAACAGACTCTTAAAAAAAAAATTTATTAATTTATTTGAGAGAAAGAGAAAGAGTGCCTGAATGCAAGGAGGGATAGAAGGAGAGGGAGAGGCAGACTCCCCGCTGAACAGGGAGCCCAATGTGGGGCTCAATCCCAGGACCCCAGGATTATAACCTGAGCCAATGGCAGATGCTTAACCGACTGAGCCACTCAGGTGCCCCCAAAAAACAGACTCTTAACTATAGAGAACAGTTACCAGAGGGGAGGCAGGTAAGGGGATGGGGGATTAAGAATAAGAGTATATTTATCTCGATGAGCAATATGTAATATATGGAACTGCTGAATCACTATATTATATACCTGAAACTAATATGATACTATATATTAATTATATTGGAATTAAAATTTTAAAATATTTAAATGAACATACTTCTCAACATTTACACTTGGATATCTAACAGGCATCTTGCAGTCTGCAAGTCCAAAGTGGAATTCTTGATCTTCCCCCTTTTAAACTGCTCCTCTTGTAACCCTCCCATATCAGTTAATGGCAATTTCATGCTGGATATTCAGCTCTAAAATCTTGGGAGTCATCCTTGACCCTTCTTTTTTTAAAATATTGTTTCAAATCTGTCAGATAACCCTGTCACCATTCATGAACTGAGCCACCATCATCATTCTGTATTATTCCAATTGCTTCCCAATAGTGCATATACACATGTCTTTTCAAATCACTCAACCAATACCAATGATAATACATATTTTCCATATTGTAAAACAGTTTAAAATACCAATTAGTTGCCAACTCTTTCAAGTAATGTTGAAATTTTTTGTATTTCCCTAAGATGTTCTCTTCTATTGCACCTAATACAGATATTTAAGCTTTATGAAATCCCATAGATTCTAGACTGTATTACATACAATATTATAATTATATAACACCACATAAAAATTCAAGAATAAGGGTTTTTGCTTTCATTTTTTCTTCTAACAATCTACTCCTACTCTCAATACATAGTTATACTACTAAAACATTAAGCACAAATTACCTCACTAGTAAAAAACTACCTGTAGCTTGTCACCTCACTTAGATTAAGACTAAGTCTTTATGGAGGGAGGAGCAAGATGGTGGAGGAGTAGGAGATTTAAATATCATCAGGTTCCAGGAGTTCAGCCAGATAGTTATCAAACCATTCTGAACACTTACAGACTCAACAGGAGATAGAAGAGAAGAGCCGCAATTCTAGGAAGAGAAAATCAACCACTTTCTGGAAGGTAAGAGATGTGGAGAAGTACAGGATACAACATACAGGAAGATAGACCGTGGGGGTAGGGATGGCTCCTGGCAAGTGGTGGAGCAGCAGAGTACAAAATCAGAACTTTTAGAAGTCTGCTCCACTGAGGGATGTTGCTCTAGAGGCTAAGCGGGGGGTAGAGCCCTCCTAGGGACAGAGTGGCCTCAGGACACATGGGATCACAAAAAGATATGGGGTGCCTGAGTTTGGCAGAGCTACCAGGTAATGGAGCAGGGAAGCCAGCTGCAGAGATGGAGCCGAGGCGTGGGCTCTCAGCTCAGGATTACCTTAAACCATGATCCAAGGCACTATAATAAGAGATGAGGAAGGACAAGATATTATACTTAAAGGGACTGTCCAACAAGAAGTCTAACAATTTTAAATATCTATGCTTCTTACATGGGAGCAGCCAATTATATAAACCAATTAATAACAAAATCAAAGAAACACATCAACAATAATACAATAATAGTAGGGGACTTTAAACCCCCCTCTGTCCTCTGTCCATGAAATGGACAGATCATCTAAGCAAAAGAACAACAAGGAAATAAAGGCTTTAAATGACACACTGGACCAGATAGACATCACGGATATATTTATAACCCTCCATTCCAAAACAACAGAATACACATTCTTCTCTAGTGCACATGGAACATTCTCCAGAATAGATCACATCCTGGGACATAAATCAGGTCTTAACAGGTACCAAAAGATTGGGATCATTCCCTGCATATTTTCAGACCACAATGCTCTGAAACTAGAACTCAATCACAAGAGAAAAATTAGAAAGAACTCAAATACATGGAGACTAAAGAGCATCCTAGTAAAGAATGAATGGGTCAACCGGGAAATTAAATAATTTGAAAAATTCATGGAAACAAATGAAAATGATAACACAACTGTTTGAAATCTTTGGGACACAGCAAAGGCAGTCCTGTGAGGAAAGTATATAGCAATGCAATACAAGCTTTTCTCAAGAAACAAGAAAGGTCTCAAGTACACAACCTAACCCTACACCTAAAGGAGCTGGAAAAAGGACAGGAAAGAAAGCATAAATCCAGAAGTAAAAAAGAAATAATAAAGATGAGAGCAGAAAACAATGAAATAGAAACCAAAAGAACAGCAGAACAAATGAACGAAACTAGGGGCTGGTTCTTTGGAATAATTCATAAGACTGATAAACCCCTGGCCAAACTTATGAAAAAGAAAAGAGAAAGGACCTAAATTAATAAAATAATAAAAGAGGAGAGGAGAGATCACAACCACCACCAAAGAAATACAAACAACTATAAAAACATATTACGAGCAACTATCCGCCAGCAAACTGGACAATCTGGAAGAAATGGATGCATTCCTAGAGACATATAAACTACCAAAATTGAACCAGGAAGAAATAGAAAACCTGAACAGACCCATAACCAGTAAGGATATTAAAGCAGTCATTGGAATGGGCACATAGGAATAGATCCCAAAAAAAGCTGGTGACATCAAATCCCTAAATTCTGTTAAACCGACTTTGCCAGTATAGGCAGTCTTTCTACCCCAATCTAAAGAGGTCAACACTGCTTTACCTGAGGAACATAAAGTACACTCACAACGAGGTAACTGCCTTGCAAGGTGTTTTTGATTCTGTTCTAGACCTGCTCTACTGTCTTTGCTTCTAGACCTAAAAACTCAATTTCCAGCAAGACTTAAAAGGTAAAGGTGAAATAATGTTTGACCCATGAGGAAGTATGCTCCAAAAGAACTGGATGATTTTTTCCAATTTATATAGATAGAGACATGGAGACTATATGTGAGAATGGAGATTAAGGGTGTGGGCTAAGGGTGGAAAAAAAAAGGTGGGTCAGGATTGATGGGCCCACTAAAGAGAGAATTTGAATTCAGTTGTAGCTGAACACAACCTAGCCCTACACCTAAAGGAGCTGGAAAAAGGACAGGAAAGAAAGGGTTAGAAAGGGATCTAACAGTTTAGTTGGTTGGCTGAAATATGAACCAAAAGGTGCCTATTAATTATGAATTTCAGTGCCATAATTGCACTGATATACTATAGATTAAAGGCTTAAAGAGATTGAGATATTGGCCTGGTTTTATTATGCAAGAAATGCTCATCCACCTGGGTAGCATTCAGAGGGCACACTTTTCACCAAACTATAAGAAATAAATTTGTGAGGGGAGCCACAGCATTCTTGAAGAGCTCTATAGTCACTCTTCGCTGTAGGTCAGAAATTACAGCAGAAACTGATGCTAGGTAACTGAGATTCTTACATACAATGGTGTTAATCATATCCTAAAGTAGCAGGCACCAAGTGGTAGCATTTATTCACCAAAAATAGGTGGGTATGGTTACCATAATGGAAAGCAGAGTTAAAGCAGTAATCAGAATAGTCTAACTCACAAAGACCTATGGCAGTGGCTAGTTAATTATGGCATCCCCAGAAGATAGATGGGCAGTCTACAAAATTCTTATATGACCTGTACATATGGAAGAGTTCTAGGTGGAATGAACAGAAGTCTAACTTGAATGACCGAAACAGAGAATCACGACCCTGCAATCAATTCCCAGAGTTGAGTCAGTTTATGGAATCAGAGCTCTTTGAATGAAGGAGAGGCTGGTTACCCTTGTAGAAGGATTCTGCTATACCATTTATACCTTTAATCTTCTTCCCAGCTTTCCCTAAGGGACAGACAACTTTTACTGGAGTAACTCTGCTTTGAGGAAAAGAAGATCGATCGATCTATCTATCTATCTATCTATCTATCTATCTATCTATCTATCTATTTTAGCGATTCCTGGACACTAGCACTGAACTGATGCTAATTCCAAGGGAGGTGAAATATCCTCATGGTCTATCAGCCAGGGTAGGGGTTATGGAGCTAAGTGATCAATGGAGTTTTAGGTCATGACCATCTCACAGTGGGTCTAATGAGTCCCTAAACATACCCTCTGGTTATTTGCACCCTTCAGGAATACATAATTGGAAGAGGCATGTCAACAACTGACAGAATTCAAATACTAGTTCCCTCCCCTACGCAGTGAGGGATGTAATACCAGGAAACGCCAAGTGGAACCACTAGAATTGTTTCCACTAAGGAAAATAGTAAACCCAAAGCAATACCTTATTCCTGGATAGATGGAAAAACTAGTTCTACCATCAAGGACTAGAAGAAAGCACAGGTTTTGATTTTCACCTCTTTCTCATTAAATCTGCCTATTTGGCCTCTGTAAAAAACAGATGGATCTTGAAAAAACCAGTGGATTATCATAAACATAACCAGGTGATGCCTGCAATCACAGCTACTACTCTAGATATGGTTTTGTTACCTGAGCAAATTAACATATCCCTGGTACCTGGTATATAGAATTGATCTGATAAATGCCTTTTTCTCTAAACCTGTTGTTGGTAAAGACCACCAGAGACAGGCTGTTTTCATCTGACAAGCCAACAATAAATCTTCACTCTCCTAACTCAGAGGTCTGACTCCCCAGACTTCTGTCATAATTTAGTTCACAGAGACCTTGCTTAACTTTGCCTTCCACAAAACATCATCACACTATTCTATTAAGTTGATGACATTCTGCTAATTGGACCTAGTGAATAAGTAGCAGCAATAACTCTGGCCAAACTCTGACAAATGGTGGGGAATAAGTCTAACAAAAATTTAGGTACCTTCCACTCCAGGGAAATTTCTAGGTGTCTAGTGGTATGGGGCATATTGAGATATCTTTCTAAGGTGTTGCATCTGATTCCTCTTATGATTAAGAAATAAAAGGGGGAGCCCAATGCCAAATAAGCCTCTGGATTTTGGAGGTAATGGATTCTTCATTTGGTTGTGCAAGACTATCCCATTTCCTGAGTGGCCCCAAAAGCCTGCTAGGTCTGAATGGGGCTGGTTTTGAAAAGAATAAAGGGGTCAGTAACACCTCCAGGCCACCACACAAGCTGCTCTACCATGTGGCCCATATGATCCCACAGATCCTATGATACTTGAAGTTTCAGTGGAAGATGGAGATACTATTTGGAAACTTTGGGATGCCCCTTATAAATGGATCACAGTGCAGATTCTTATGAATTTGGAGTAAAGCTCTGCCATCCTCCACAGATAACTACTCTTTTAAGAAGCAGCTTTTGGCTCACTACTAGGGCTTGTAGAGAATGACTTAACCATGGGTCACCAAATTTCCATGGAACCTGAGCTTCCCATCATGAACTGGGTGTTACCTGACCCACTAAGCTACAAAGTTGGGGATGTACAACAATATTCCATTATCAAATGGAAGTGGTATAGAAAACACTGAGCCTAAGCAGGTCCTTAAATCATAATAAATACATGAAGAAGTGGCCCAAATGCCCATGGTTTCTACTTCTGCACTGTCTTCTCTCTCCTAGACTGCATCTATGTACTCATGGGGAGTTCATTACTCTCAGTTGGCTGATAAAGAGAAAACTCAGCCCTGACTTACAGATGGTTATGTGTAATATATAGGCGCCACCCCAAAGAGGACAGCTATAGCACCAAAGCCCTTTTTTGGAAACTTGCTAAAGGGCAGTGGTATACAGAAATCATTCAAGTGGGTAGAACTTCAAGCAGTATATCTGGTGGTTAATTTTTTTTTGAAAGAAAAATGGTCACATGAGTGATTTGTATACTTCTTTGTGGGTTGTGGCCAGTGGTTTGTCTGGATGGTCAGGGACTTGGAATGAACCTGATTTAAAAATTGTAACCAATTTGAACTCCTCATGTCTGTGAATTGATGGGCTAAGAAAATAATTACTATACCTGCTGGGTTAATTTATTCTTATTAGTAGGGGAAAATTGATTTGCTTCCACATGACAGAAATAAAGAAGAATGTTTGGAATATAGGAGATCCCTTAGTGTATTTCAGTACTACCATGCTCTGTGATTATAATCAACAGAAAACTTGAACAACCTCAAACCCCAGGAAAAACTACTAATACCCAGACACATCATGAATGAAGGTTTGAGGCACCTAATTAGGCAAAGAACCATTACCAGCTGCAGGACTTGCTGAGGACAAAGGAAATATAGAATGGGTAGTGAAAGAAAATAGTTATAAATACCAGCTACAATCATGTGACTAGTTGAGGAAATGAAGACTGTAACTGTTATGAGTATGTTTTCCCTATTTTGTCATAAATATATCTCCATATAGATAATGTATAACAAATATTTTATCTTCCTTTTCTTAACTACTTATACATCATAAGATGTATTTATAATAGGTTTACATGACAGAATTTAAGTTACAGAATAACATGGAGAAGAATGAACATCTAAAGATTTCGAATCCCCTTCTGGGAAAAGAGTTATACATTCTTGGTTGTACACAAATAGTTGTCTTTTGTTAGATGGAATTATGGCATTGTTATTATGTTTATTTATATATTAAATATGGTTAAGAAAATGTATATGGGTGCCAAGTTGACAAGGGATAGACTGATGGGTAGTTTTATGTATCAATTTGGCTAGGCTGTAGTACCTAGTTATTCAAATACTAATCAATTGTGTTGGTGTGAGGTATTTTATAGTTGTGGTTGACATCTATAATCAATTGACTTTAAGCAAAAGAGATCATTCTTATAATGTGGGATGGCTTCAGCCTATTAGTTCGAAGTCCTTAAAAGCAAAACTAAGTTTTCTTCAGGGAAGAAAAAATTCTGCCTCAAAACTCCAGCATTAACTCCTACCTGAGAGTTTCATCGGCCAGCCTGCCCTACAGATTTCAGAGTTGCTAGTCTCCACAATTATGTATTTCAATGTCTTGACATTTCTCTCTCTCTTTCTCTCTCTCTCTACACACACACACACACCCTGGTTCTGTTTCTGTGAAGAACCCTAACACAGTAGTCCTGAATGTTTTTTATATTACTCAGTCACCTATTAATCTAGTGTGCTGTGCAGAATTTTTTACTGGCACCTAGTTATTAACCTAACACTTAAGGGCAATGAAAATGCTCACAAGGCTTGAACTTTGTGGAGGACTGTATTTCCTCTTAAATAAATAATTCCTCCTTCATGTTATTCTTGTTTCAAAAGGTAAGAGGAATGGAACATTTTTAGATAAAGGATGCTTATTACTTTAAATTCATGGATAGAGCTCTTACATTGTGAAAGCCCTCAACTCAGTTAACTTCACTGCTTTTGGAGCAAGTATAATATAGACATGAATATAACAATATTTTTAGACAGACATCCCAGAAGACAGTATATATTTTAAAATGAAATGTTGAAGAAATTATCAGTAGAGTATCAAAATTGGAGAAAAATATCACCATTCAATGTACTGTTGTTTATAGAATTATATTCTATTTTCCCTTTTCATATAATTATTTTATAACCTCCAAACTCTAATCACACTTCTGTTTCCTGATACACTTAGCTAAAATTTAAGTATTAAGTAATATAAAATATAAACACAGAAAAATCATTTCTCATCCCTGCTGCCTCCAGGTTCCAATCCCAAACATAATCACGATCAATGGCTTTATAAAAATCTTTAAATGCTTAATTTGAAGACTGCAATAGCAAAAATAATTTTGAAAAATGAAAAAGAAAATCAGTTATGATCCCAAAAGTTTAAACACAACAAGTTTCATTTTTGTGTATAAGCTTTAAGTTTTTTTATGTACATAGATATTCTGCATAACTTGTCATGTTACATGTGATTTATATATTATGTAATACATATACATGTATATATTACATAATATAAATATATAATATTTTATGCATGTACATACTCCATAATTGTTATATTAAAAGCTGCATAGAAATAAGATTAAGCAGGAGTTCAGAGTATAGGTCACACTCAAGAAAGGGGAAAGAGTTATCCCATGCAAAATCCTTTTCTTGGATCTTTTGATCAAAATCTATAATGTTCATTGAACATAATGTATAAAACCAAGTACCTATTAATGGTTATTTCCAATTTAATGCAATTTAGATCATACTGTATCATAGGTAAGAACAACTTATGGCTACTCTTATCAGAAACCTAAATACAATTTCTTAGAAACAAACAAAAAAAACCTGAGGTACTCAGTCCAGCTCTAATCTTCTTTTCTAAGGATACATCAATGATTTAGGCTTTTTCTATATTTCTGCCTTTTATCCTTTTTCACATGGCACTCCCACTCAAGATCATAAGATGGCTGCTAGAATCCCAGACATCATATGTAATGCCTGACAAAAAGCCATCAACTATTTCTTGAGAGATTTCTATATTTATAACTTGTGTGTTAATTTGTTTTATATGCAAATACAAATGTTAGCTCTAGCAACACATATATATGAAAAGCTTATAGGGATATATGTGTGTATGTATAAATACATACATATAGGTATATATAATTTAAAAAGTAATTATTGCTCAAGTAACACACTTATGTGAAAAGGTATATCTGAAAGAGAGGCCTCGAGGAAGTTGACAAGAAGGTAGAAATTAACAGATTAGTCTAGGAAGTCAATTACACCATTCAGCATAAGCCTTTGATGATAGTAGCCCTGTGCATCCCAATAGATTGAAAGTAGTGCCTACCTTTGGAACATCAGAAGTATTGCTGACCCTTTTAGCCTTGTGGATAAAGTGAAGGTGCCTGATAAAGGAGATTTTTAAAAGCTTTTGGGACTGTTTTCCATGAGAAGCATTTGTATTAAAGTTGATACTATAAAAAAAATTTTATACTATATTGTAAGGACAGTTAAACAAGGGCTATTCGGGATGACCTTGAAGTAATGAAGACCAATCAAAAATATCCAGCTAATAATCTGTTATAATAATCCAGATATAAGCTAACATAATTCAGAACAAAGACAATGGCAAGGAAAAAAGAAAGGAGACACAATTAAGAGGAAATTCAAGGAAGGGATTTTTCAACTTTTAACAGCTTGTATGTAGGGAACACATTAAATTCATCAAAAAATGACATCAAGATATCCAGCCCTGATTGCCTGGGAAAAAAATAGTCACATTCGGGCGCCCGGGTGGCTCAGTTGGTTGAGCAACGGCCTTCAGCTCAGGTCATGATCCTTGAGTTCTGGGATCAAGTCCCACATTGGGCTCCCGGCTCCATGGGGAGTCTGCTTCTTCCTCTAACCTTCTCTCCTCTCATGCTCTCTCTCACTTTCTCTGTCTCTCAAATAAATAAATAAAATCTTTAAAAAAAAAGAGTCACATTTTACAGTAAAATATACCAATATTTATATTTGCAATTTTCTTCAGAAAGCTCTCTCTTAAATATAAAGGATTAATATATAAAGGATTAATAGGCATTAATTGGATATGTGGCCTATAGTTTATACATTTAATTCATTTTATATTTAAAATAATTTTCAAACCTTTATTAAAAGTCAATGAATCCCTACTCATTTATACTGCTTTCAGCTTTCTCTAGATGTTTAGATGTACCTTGCCAGCTATTTTATTCTTTATTAGAATAAGACAACCACATCTGGAAGTCTCAAAATGCCAAGCAAGGAGGTTTTAAGTCATTCAGATTTTCTGTGTCAAGGCCATTGTTCCTAGTTTCTTTACTGAACATAGCATCATGGTGAATAATTTTGAACCAATATCTTTTATGAACATTGATGGAAAAAATCCCCCAAAAGTACTAACTAGTGAAAAGAACTCAGCAGCATATTAAAAGGATTATACACCATGACCAAGTGAGACTTATTTCTAAAATGCAAGGATGGTTCAACATGCAAAAATTAATCAATGGAATATGCCACTTCAACAGAATGAAGAGAAAAAAATCATCTCAACTGGTACATACAAAGCATGACCCAATTCAGTAATCTTTCATGATAAAAATATCAAACTAAGAATAGAAGGAAACTACTCAACATAATAAAAGCCCTATATAAAAACCCTATAGTGAACATTATACTCAAAGGTAAAAGACTGAAAGATTTTTGACTAAAATCCAGAACAAGGCAAAGATGCCTGCTTTTACCACTTCTATTCAACATAGTACTGGAAGTTCTAGCCAAAGCAATTAGACAAGAAAAGGAAAGAAAAGTTATCCAAATTGGAAGAAAAGTAAAACTGTCTCTGTTTGCAGATGATATAACCTTATATGTAGAAAACTCAAAAAGTCTGAAAAAAATTGTTAGTGCTAACAAATGAATTCAGCAAAGCAGCAGGATACCAAGTCAACACAATACAATGGATGAACCTTAAAAACATTATGCTACCTGAAAAAATCAAGATCAATAATGTGGCATATAATTTACTTTCATTCATAGAAAATTTCCAGAATAGTTAACTCCATAGACAAAAAAAAGCAGATTAGTGATTGTCAGGGTTCAGGGATTGGGGGGAAATAAAGAGTGATTATTTAATGGGCATGGAAATTGCTTTTAGGGTGATGCAATGAATTGTATGGTTTAAAATAGTTTTGTGTTATGTGAATTTCACCTAGACTTAAAAAAATATTAAAAGTGAAGGAGAAATAAAGGCTTTCTCACATGAACAAAAATGGGGATTTTGTCACCAGTAGACTTGCCTTGCAACAAAGGTTAAAATATAATCTTCAAAGAGAAGTAATGAGACAGGTCAAAAACTAAAATCTATGTGAAAAAGGAAACACATTAGAGAAGGAATAAATGACGGTAAAATAAAGTTTTCATTTTTCTCATCTTTATTTAATCAAATTAACTGTTCATAATAAGTATTGGCAACAATGTATTGAGTAATTATAACTTATGGATAAGTTAAATTAATGACAGCAATGTTTTAAGGGATGAGAGGGACAAACTAGAAATATTCTGTCATAAAGTAACTGCACTACCCATGAAGTAGTGGAGTATTGTATGAAAATGAACATAAATCACTCATAAATGTGCATGTATTATAAATTCTACAGTAACCACAAAAAATTTTCAAAAGAAGTATAATTGACATGCTAAGAGAAGAGAAAAAATGGAATTAAATAAAATAATTAAAACCAAAGAGGAAAAAAAGTATAGACAAAAAATAGGGAAAATAAAAAATAGTTATACATATGGTATATATTAATTCAACTATATCAATAATCACTTTAAACTACAATGTTCTACATATCCCAAATAAAAAACAGAAACTTAAAGAATGGATAAAAAGACAAGACTCAACTACATGTTGCTTACAAGAAACCCACTTTTTTTTTCAAAGATTTATTTATTTCAGAGAGAGAGATACAGAGAGCAAAAGCTGAGCAGTGGGGAGGGGCAGAAAGAGAGAAGCAGACTCCCTACTAAGCTGAGAGCCTGATGTGGGGCTCGATCCCAGGACCCCAGGATCATGACCTAAGATTAAGTCAGATGCTTAACCTACTAATCCACACAGGAACGCCAAGAATTCCACGTTAAATATAACATACAACTCTATTAAAAGGGAAGGGATGGAGAATGATAGATAATGCTAACACTAATCAAAAAAGCTTGCATAGCCATATTAATGTCAAGTAAACCACACTATAGAACAAGGAAAATTATCAGGAATAAAAAAGGACATTTTATCATGATAAACTGGTCATTTTCCCCAAAATGATATAACATAACAATCTTAATGTGCATGTGCTTAATGGGAGAATGTCAAAATGAGTGAGGCAAAACTGAAAGAACTGCAAGGAAAAATAGATGAATCTGCTATTATAGTTGGAGACTTCAACACCCCTCTATCAGTAACTGACACACTAGCAGACAGAAAATCAGTGAGGTTACAGTTGAACAGAGCAGCACCATCAATCAACTGGATCTAATTGACATTTATAAAACACCATCCAACAACAGGAAAATACACATTCTTCTCAAGCTCACATGGAACATTCAGCAAAATAGACCGCCTTCTGGATTACAAAACACACTTTAAGAAATTTTTTAAAAAGAGAAATCATAGTTTCAGACCACAGTGGAATTAAACTACAAAATAACAGAAAGGTAGTTAGAAAATAATTGGAGAGTAAACAACACACTTCTAAGTAGAAATGGGTCAAAGAAGTCCCAAGAGAAATTTAAAATTATTTTGAACTAAATGAAAGTGAAAACACAAGTCATCAAACTGTGTGTGATTTGGTAAACAGCATACCTAAGGGGACATTTATAACACTGAATGCATATATTAGTAAAGAAAAATCTAAATTTAATAATATAAGCTTTCACTTTAGGAAACTAGAGGAAGAAGAAAAATATAAACCTGAAGCAAAGAGAAGAAAAGAAAAAATAGAGCAGAAATGAAAGAAATTGAAAACAAGAAATCAATAGAAACTAGTAAAACAAAAAGTTGATACTTGGAAAAGATTTGGGACATTGATAAAACTCTAGCCAGGCTAACCCACAGGGGAAAAAAAGACACAAATTCCTAATATCAGAATAAAGGAGGATATTATTACTGATCCAAAATCATTAAAGGGATTACAGAATATTCTGAAGAACTCTATGCCCACAAATTTGAAAATCTAGATAAAATGGACAAGTTCCTTGAAAAAGACAGCTACCACAATTCACACAAGCAGAAATATATAATTGGAATAAGCTTATATTTATGAAAGGAATTGAATTAATAATTAATTACCTTCCAAAACAAAGCACCAGGCCCAGATGGTTGCACTGGTAAATTCTATCATAATTTAAGAAATCAAACCAATTCTTTACAATCTCTCCCAGCTAATGGAAGCAGAAGGAATACTTTCTAACTCATTCTATAAAGCCAGCATTACTCTAATACCAAAACCTCATAAAAACATTACAAGAAGGGAAAAGTTCAGACCAGTATCTGTAATGAACATAAATGCAAAAACCCTCAGCACAATATTAGCAAATTGACTTCAACAATATATAAAATGAATAATACAGAATAACCAAGTAGGATTTATTCCACTTATAAAATGCTCATTCAATATTCAAAAATCAATTAATATAATTAATCCATCACATCAGCAAATAGCTTATCCCACTGAAGGCAGAAAATCAATACTAACACTTTCTCCTAAGCTTTATACATACTGTGGACCAACAACAATGGTGAATCCCTTCCCCCTCCACTTAAAATGAAGTTATTTTATTCCTTTTCTATCGTTGTATAATGAATACATTGGGGGTAGGAAGTCTATCTCTTTTAGATAGAAGAGCCATATCTGAACTTAATAAATAAGTGCAAAAACCAAACATCATGTGTTTCAAGCTATATTTGTTAAGTAGATGAGCCTTTCTCACTTTGAAAAGGCTATAAATGCATTGAAAAAGAAAAGGAAAAAATAATGTGTATATATTGGGGGACAGCATCTATATATTTAAATAGGAAATAAGCAGACATGCCACTGTTGGTGGCTTTCCCAAAGGCCCACCAGCCTCCCCCATTCCTTAGTTCATAGAAATTCAATTTATTCAAGTAGCAATATGTGTGTCATTCTCCAAACCTTAGGGAAACCATGATTGACCTAAACCAAGCAAAATAATCCCATTACCATTTTGTGAGTGATTCCTTTTAGGGGTAAGAAGGTAAACGCACTTATGTGCAGAGCCATAAGGTAAAGGATACTGGAGATTTAGGGAAAATTATACTCCTTTTAAATTTAAATGAAATTTATTTTATGATGAGAAGATATTTGGAGATGTTTCAGTCATTTTGGGACCATGAGCATATAAAACTAATAATAATGTGCTGAGAGTGGCATAGGGAATATACAGGGGGGCAAAAAAAGCCTAGCTATCTGCCACCATTTCTTAGGCATTTTGCCAAATCTAGAAACCTCCAAATTTCTTGTTATATAATAATTAAACATCTATATTATAGTTTTATTTTCTTTAGTTATTAATTAGTATATAAATTACTCTGCTGTAAGAAAGACAGCCAAAATATAACAGCTCAAACTACATGAGGTTTTATTTTCCCGCATGTAGCAGTACAGTCATGCATGGGCTGTCCAGGGTGAGTAGGCTGTTTGATTCTACAATGCTGGGAAAGAAACTAGGTGTATTTTATTTTGTTTCTTTGCCAGTCCCTTCCCGCTCCATTGGTGGTGCCCTCATCAACATGGACAGCATTTACACGATGGCCATATCAATCATTGTTCTAACCCGTAAGAGGAGTAAAAGAAAAATTGACGGGAAAGAAATTTTATTTTTAAAATAATGTGAGCAGAATGTTGCATATATCACTTCTATTCACTCTGCAATACCCAAAAGTTACTCAAATCGCACATGCAGTTCTAAAAACTTCTGGGAAATATAACTTATAGTTAGGAGTTCATGTCCACTAAAACTCCAAGTGAATTGTTGGTTTCATATTCCTAAAAAGATATAAATAAGAAAAAAAAGTAACAGTTTTCCTCTACACTGTTGCAACCGAAACAGTTGTCCAGGAAGAATTGATCAAAACAGTCTTGTAATTCTGGGATTTTTAACAATATAAGCATATCAAAAATTTTGATTGTGAAGTTCATGAATTGGCCAAATGAGCAAGTCCCAACATTGAGAGGAACTAGTAATATAGTAAATTCTGTTTTCAGATATTTAAATGTTGAACTATGTGTTATAGTATAAATACAAACAGTGATTTTTTTCCTTTTCATATATCATTGTTTGGTGTAGGAAAAAGTTTATTTAGGATTTTTTTTTTCTATGTTTGTAAAAGAGATTGATCTGGATTTGTTCCATTTATTAAAATGTGTTTGCCAGATTTAGGAATCAAAGTTTTGTTAGCATCATAAAGTGAGTTAAGAAATATTCCTGCTTTCTCTCTTTTTCAAATAATTCCTTTAAGAGTCAAGTTTCTTGCCTAATTTATTGGTAAAATTCTTAAAGCAAGTCATCTGATCCTGGAATTTCTAAGAAGATTAATTATACATATAAAGCAATCATATTTTCTATTTTTCTGTTCTGTTGTATCACATTTTTAAAATAAATGGAATAAATCCATTTACATCATTTTGTATTGGTAACTTCTGTATGACATGTAGTATTACTCTCATTCTTATTCCTGACATTGGAAGTCTGAGCCTTCCTTTGTCGTTTCCTGGTCAGTTATGACAAGTAGCTATAAATTGCATTAGAAATGACCAAACACCAACTTTTAGCTTTGCTGATTTCCTGTATTTTATATTATTTTCTATTTTATTAATTTTTGCTCATGTCTAACATTTCTGTCTTTCTCTGCTATACAAATTATTTACTATATAGATAATTCATTTTTAACTTTTTGTAGTTTTCTACTGTATGCATTTTGTTTTTTTATTCTTTTTAAATATTTATTTATTTATTTGAGAGAGAGGGAGAGCACAAGCAGAGGGAGAGGGAAAAGCAGACGCCCTGTGGAGCAGGGAGCCCAACATGGGGCTCGATCCCAAGACCCTGAGATCAAGGCCTGAGCTGAAGGCAGACACTTAACCCACTGACCCACCCAGGTACCCTCAACTCTATGCATTTTTAAAGCTATTAATTTTCTTCTACATACTGCTATAGCTGTATTCAATAAGTTTCACTGAAACATGGTTCCAATATCATTAGCTCATATTATGATCTACTTTATATTTTGTCCTCTTCTATGAATCTTGGGTTATATAGAGATGTAGTGCCTAATTTTTAAATCACTGGACATTTTGCTATTTTTAAGTTTCTTAATTAATTCCATTGAGCATAAATAATATACTCAATATGATTTTTGTACTAGAAAGTTTACTGGAACCTGCTTCATAACTGAGCATGTAATTAATTTTAGAAAATTTATAAATGCTATAATCTCAGAAATATATAGACTTTTAGGATGTTTTGCCTATAGGTGCTCTGTGCAGTATAATAGACACGCAAATTAGATAAAGTTTGATAATTATGTCCTGAGTTTTTTGTATCCTTATTGATTTTTTGCCTAACATGTATTGAGAGACATCTGTTAAAATCTTCCACTCTGATTGTGAAGTTTATCTTTTTAATTTTGTCATTTCCTTTCTATATTTTTAAAATATGTAATTAAGATCATAAAAATTAAGAGTAGTTATATGTTCTTAGTTGATTGACCACCGTATCATTATGATATCTTTCTTTTTTTTTAAATTTTATTTATTTATTTGAGAGACAGAGAAAGTGAGAGAAAGCATGAGAGGAGAGGAGGTTAGAGGAAGAAGCAGACTCCCCATGGAGCTGGGAACCCGATGTGGGACTCGATCCCGGAACTCAAGGATCATGACCTAAGCCGAAGGCAGTTGCTCAACCAACTGAGCCACCCAGGCGCCCTATGATATCTTTCTTTATAATTCATAACAGTTCTTAATTTGAAGACAATTTTATTTGAAATTTATATAGCTCTACAAGTTCATTGTTGAATGTTTTCATTACATACCTTTATTATTTTATTTAAAATTTTTATCTTATATTTAATGGTTATCTCTTTTGAGCAGAATACAGCTGGAATTTGATCCAGTCTGATAATCTTTGTCTTCAAATTAGAGGAGTCAGATTTTTTTAAACTTTGATGTAATTATAGATTTATTTGCATTCACTGTTTCCTCCAGTATTTCCATTCTGCTGTTTTGTTCTATCAAGTGATTATTTGTTTTCATCTTTGTTTTCTGTATTTTCCCTCTCTTCCTTCCTTCCTCCCTCCCTTCTTTCTTCTCTTTCTTTCTTTCTTTCTTTCTTTCTTTCTTTCTTTCTTTCATCTTTTTGTTAAAGTACTACCAGTTCTAAACTTTCTGTTTGAATCCTCTTTATAATTGAAATTTTTTTCCTAAATATCCTTAGTTTTAATAGAGTTTGTGATTGCCTCCTAGGTCATTTTTGTAATTACTATTTAAATATTTGTCAGATTATTCCAACATCTGTGTCACCTTGGCATTTGCTTCTGTTACTGTCATTGATATTGACTTCACTTATGTATCCTAGATATTTTGAATATATTATGAAACACTGAATCTTGTTTAAATTCCAAGGATACCATTGATGTTTTTGTTTTAGAAGCTAGTCAACCTGTTTTCTTCCATCCCATACTTCCATCACACATTTCCATCTCACATTCTGTGGGCTATGGTTTCAATGACAGTTCAGTTTTCAAAGCATCTGTGGTACTGTTCTGATTTGTCTACTGTGTGCCATCAATCTGGAATCTGAGCTTTGGTCTACTCATTAGTTTAGTTTATTAGTTTATTCAAAGTTCTTGCTGTGCTGAATAGGAAGAGATCCACTGAATGAGCCATTTAAAGATGTGGCTAGAATTATACAAAACAATGTTATGAGGTCACTCATGTCCCAGCTCCTCCCCCTCAGATATCTCCCTTTTTCCACCCAGAGGCTCCTCTTTTCAGCTCTCTGTCCAGAAAAGTTGGGCTTTGACTTCCTGACTCTACTATACACTTAGGCAATTTTATCTATATGAGAGGGGCCAAGCTGAAGGAAGAAAGAGAAAAAGAGAAACAAATTCTGTCCTCATACTCTTAGAACCACAAATGAAGGTTCCCCTTAATCAGAGTTTTGGCTCCTGTTACCATAACCACCATACAATTATTTGGGGATTGGAGAGTGAACAGAGAAAATATCATATATATATATATATATATATATATATATATATATATATATATATATATGATTTTCACACTCAACTTTAGGAGTTCCCTTTCTTTCTCCTTTAGCTAGAATTAGAGGGCTTCTTTGGTCTCTTTCTGTATTCTGGTGACACTTTGATTCATTAACTTCAGGCTGGGAGATACTGGTAAAGAGAAAACAGTAAATTTGCCACCGATTTAGGGACATTTCAAATTCCAGTCATTTTCCATAACCTGACTGTTAATATTTTAACCTTTTAGAAATCTCAAATAGCTATATTATGCATTCTACCCAGGTTTTATAGCTGTATACAGTGAGAGAAATGCAATGGAATGAGTTTATCTTAATCCAAAATTGAAAGTTCTGACGGTCTCCTTTACTTCAAGCATTCTATGAATCTCCCTCTGTTTTTGCCATCTTCTTTCCTTTCCACCTTCTTCTTCATGAGCTTTATTTTACTATTTATCCAGTTCTTGAAAGAATAGGAACTAAAATCGGCTAGCAATGAAATTGAACAGGGAATGTAAATTTAGGAAAGGATGGAGACTTTCAATATGTAAATAATAATGAATGGGAAAAAAACTGTAATGATGCAATGCCTTATAGAACCCCAAACAGAAGGGGAAGGGACAGAGTAAAATATTTTCAATTTCAAAATACTAGATTAAGGCAGAACTTTTATTCTAATTGAAAATTTTATTAGTATTTTGGTCTATCTGCATAGCTAATTAAAAGTTACCAGCAAGTAAGACTTCACATAGTAAAAATCTTAGCTCATACAACAAGCCATAGTACAATGTTATGGATGCTCACAGCTATAAGGAGAATAGCATTTTAAAGCAATATCAAAGTATATATTCTCTGAAGAGATACATTTCTGACATTATGATGAAATAAAGGTTTTGCTCAGAACAGTAAGAGGCAGTGAGTAATAATCTTTAAAAAGTTCTAATAATTGTAAAATTTTTAGCTATATGTTAATTTTTCAGTCTGATATTTTGCAATAAATATAAAAATATTATTTACAAAATATTTTAAGGCTTTTTATTTTCATCATAAAATCAATAAATGGAGTAAATGTTAAGTTGAAGTGTATTCTAAAAATGCACATAAAAAGAAAAAGCCAGCAATGCTTAGCCCCATCGGACTTTGCATTTAAATAGAAATTATTCTAAAAAAGCATTATAATAGTAGTTTAAAAGCACTGGGTGTGAAGGCAGACTTGAAAGAACACCATTAGTAATATAGCAATAATTTTGCATATGTCTGAAAGCATATTAAAATGATAATGAAAATGAGGCCTATTTTTTATGAAGTATTTATACTTAAATATCCTGGTCATCACTAGAAAACAATACAATTAATTTTACACTTTTATATTATTCTCTTTTAAATTTGAAGATTCCACAGTGGTATTTTCAACTACTTTTGGCAAATTTCCCTGCAGCTTCCTCTTGAAATCTTTGAAATAAAAATCTTGAAGGATATTGTGTGTGTGTGTGTGTGTGTGTACGCGTGTGTAATGAATATATCAATAAAAGCACCTAGGATATTGATTAATGTAAATTGAGGAGTAATGATTTTAAGCAACTCTGTCCCTTTGTAAAATATACTGACATGACACAAAAGTGGCATATACATCAAAAAACTATGGTTAGTGTGTATGGTCAGTGATTTTCTTTCATATATATTGTTTAACATTTTTATTGTTTAGACCTAGATGTTAACACCCAGGATATATCAAATTAAGAAATAATTAGTAATTTAAAAATTCTGATTATCACAATGTGATGATTTAGTAACTGTTAATTATAAAAAAGCATCATAATTAGCTTCTAGAGATATACAAATTCACTAGTTTCACTAAAACAATATAATCAAATTCTATGAAAGATATTTTTAATTATTAATTTTCTGTAAAAATAAATAAATTAAATAAAAATATTAATTTTCTGTACAAAATAAGAGGGTTATATTAATTATAATGTTTTCAATACCTACCAACTTCAAGAGAGATATAGTATTAGTATTGCCCTGATCAACTCTAAAGTCATGTATTATATAAACCTAAAAATAAAAAAAAAATAAACAAATAAATAAACCTATAAAACCTATAAATGGCAGATGAATGCTTAAAGAGGGAATTGTATTCCTCTCTATAACCAGATTTTACATTACTTCTTGAGAATATATTTCTCACATTGGGAATTATGAGAAACTTTAGGGAAGACTTATTTACATATAGTTTTTCTCTTGATTAACAAATGTACTTATTATTTTGAGGATAAATCACTGTGACCAATCCTCCCTTCCCAAAAAAAAAGTCAAAGGCAAGATAGCAAGTACAATGTTTATATTTTGTAAAGCACAAAGAAATGAGGAATGGGGGGAAAAACCGTTTTGAAATAAAGACTTAAAGGATGAACAAATGGCTGGTTATACAGAATAATAGTTGTATATCAAACTCTAGCTTTGTAAGAAATCGTGTTAGAGTAAATGAAGCTGGAAGGGAGTTAGCCAGCTATCTCAATGAGAAAAATATTCCTCTCAAGAAGCTGAATTTAGGGGCGCCTGGGTGGCTCAGTGGGTTAAAGCCTCTGCCTTCAGCTCAGGTCATGGTCTCAGGGTCCTGGGATCGAGCCCGGCATCGGGCTCTCTGCTCAGCGGGGAGCCTGCTTCCCCCTCTGCCTCTGCCTGCCTCTCTGCCTACTTGTAATCTCTCTCTCTCTGTCAAATAAATAAATAAAATCTTTAAAAAAAAAAAAAGAAGCTGAATTTAATGTACAACTTTCAGGATATTTTCACAATAGTCCACTAATTTATTGATGGTTAATTTGCATCCCCAATGTGTGGCATTTTGAAAGAAGTACCAAAGACTACGATGTTCAATCTAATTCAACAAGTATTCACGAATCCACGTACATATTCAAGGCACTATAAAGAATACAAAAGAGATAATGAAAACTGCCCCAGCCCTCAAGCAACTTTTAAACTACTGGGGATGACACATGGCACCATAAAATAAGTAATTAACTGCTGAAATAACTGGTACAAAGATTGGGTACTATAGAATTTCAGACTATAGTGACACTGAAAAAAACTTGAATGATCAGGAAATCTTCATGAAAGGGAATGACATTTTGCTGTCACTGATATAAATTTTTAAAAATTTATATCCAAACAACATATTTTAGCACCATCTATGTAAGATTCTGTGCTATATGGTGTAGAACATATAAAATGATTGAACCATGTCCTCAAAGATTTTATAATCCAAGAGAATGATGAGTTCACAAATAGCTGTGACATAAGGCAAAATATCATATGTTGCAAAGAAACAAAATATAGAATAAAAATATAACAAAGTCCAGAGAAGAGAGTTATAATAAGTAAATTAAAAGATTCAGAAAAATAACATGGCATTTAAAGCATGGCATTTCAAATGGTGTTCAAAGGAAAGGTTAGGATTTTAGTTTTCCAAAAGAGAAAAGTAGCTCTATCAGTAAGAAACAATAAGAACGAAAGCTTTGGAGGTAGGAAGAGCACAGGTTGTATTTGACATAAAGTAAATAGCAGTAAATAAATGTAGAAAATGAAATGAATTGTCATACTGTACATTGCCTCAAAAGTCAAGAGCACTATTGTTACTTCTCTAGGTAGTGAAGCACCACTGAAGTTTTAAACAGGGAATAACCTGATGAGAGCTGTGATTTAGAAAATTTAGTGGAAAAGAAAGTTTTAAGGGTGAAATGAAAAGAACTTATTATAGCCAGGTATAGTTATGTGCCAGAATGGATATGAGCACATTTACCTTTGGAAAACTGAATGGATCCAGGAAAGAACCTATCAATAGTAAACCATTGTCATTACTATAAAGCACTGGGTTCAGTAAGCCCCACTCACATGTTTAAGGCTTACAGTTGGCTTTTTAATTCTTCATTTAAATTTTAAAGCTTCCAAAATTTTAAGGAAAGCCTTAACATATGAGACCAAGATAAAAAATCTGAAAAAGAAAATTAAAAAATGAAGAGAAAATATAGGTTGAACAGTGGCTCTCAACTGGGTACAATTTTTCTCCCATGGGACATTCTGCAATGTATGCAGATAGTTTGATTATTATAGTTACTGACATAACTGTGGAATCTAGTAGCTACTGGAATCTAGTATGTGGAGGCCAGAGATTGTGCTAAACAATTTACAATTCACAAAATATCCCCCACAACAAATAATTATCTTGCCCCATGTGTCTGTAGGACCAAGATTAAGAAACTCTGAAATAAAAGAAGAAAATAAAGCAATAATAACGAATACAAATCCCTCAAAAATAAGAGACTTAAAGCATCTATGAAATAACAACAGAAGCTATTAAAAGTGAGAATTCAGTGATCTCAATATAACTCTGAGTTTAAGAAATGATGAAATTTAAAAAAAGAATAGTGACTTTTAGTTTCTGTTCTGGCATGTAAGAAGCTTGGGAGTCATCACTCTAATTCTCACAAGAAAAAAGCTGAACACATTGAAAATGAACATTGAAAATGAACCTCTTCTTAGACCCATCAGAGAATCAAGGCCACAGTGCAAACTACAGGATCCATAATTGAAGAGACGGGAAGGTACATACAAAAAATCACAACTTAGGAGAGCAGAATTTCAGGAGCAGAAACAAATAACGGGAACTAGTACCAAGTAGGCAAACATACACTATTATGATGAATTGCTGAAGGCCCAGTGTGGACATAGTTGAATGTTTAAAACTTCAGTAGAGGGCCCCATACTTTGGTCAGTTTTACTTCAAGGAGGCTCCTGGGTTTTAACAGTGAAGATCAGAAGAAAATCCCCTTAAGCTTCTATGAAGTAGAGAAGAAAAAATTGCTCTCTTGAAACTCACCCAGAGCTTCTTTGTTCTTAACAAGTTTCACCTTCAAGAGTATCAATTTTATTAGAGTCTAACTATTTAACTCCAGCCCCATTTAGGCTTCTATGTGGGAGAAGAATAACACCAATTTCAGCCCCCTCTGACCTTCCTGTCTCATCCAAAGGGATGGTAGTCCCTGAGAAGCACTTGTGAAGATCATAAACCAGAGCAAAGTTTTACCAAGAGGCTAAGACCCAAACATAGGACTATAGAACACTTCTCCTCCTACATTTTACCACAACATCAGTAGGGGTCCTGTATAAATAAAGCAATAGAAGAATAAAATTGAAATAATAGCATGTCTCAGACTTATTTAAGGAAAAAAAAAATAAGTTTCTAGGGAAACTCTAAGACAGCAGGAAAGGCAAAAACAAGGTAACGAGAAGAAATATTAGCTTCTGACACCTACAGGTACAACCTAATGCTTAGCCAGATAAATCTAAAACCAACACTAAAGGACTATTTTCTTCAATTCTTTTTATTCAATACATCATATCTGGCATTCAAGAAAAATTAAAAGTCATAGTAAAAGACAAAAAGACAGCTGGAAAAGATAAAGCAAGCAACAAACCAGGCTCAGATATGGCAGGGATTTGGGCATTATCAGATTAAGAATCCATATGCCATTGTTTTATGAACTGCTCTGTAGTGCTTTCTATTTAGGAAGGTTAGTAATTATTGATTGAAAGTGTTTGAAAAAATAGTCCTCTTCAGACTATTTCTCCTTTGCGATTTTTGATAAATTGTATTTTTCAAGAAATTGGTTATCAATTTTATGATTGATTTTTTATGATTTGATAAAATCTAGGTTATCAAATTTATGGTCATAGAATGGCTCATAATATTTTTTATTAATTTAACGTCCATTAGATTAGTAGTAATGGTCCCTCTTTGATTTCTGTTGTAAGTAATCTGTCTTGTTGTTTTTTTTCTTACTCAACCTGGGTAGAATTTTATCAATTTTATCAATATCTTCCAAGAATAAGCTTATGGTTTGGGTGACTTACTGTGTACAACCTGATGTTTTGATATACGTATACCTGATGAAATGATTACCACAATCAAGATCATTAACATATCCATTACTTCACATACTTATTTTGTGTGTGTGTGGTGAGAGTTTTAGATCTATGCTACTAGCAAAATTAAAGTTCCTATTTTCAATTTCACTGATTTCTGCTCTAAATCTTATTTTTTTTAAAGATTTTATTTATTGGGATGCCTGGGTGGCTCAGTTGGTTGAGCAGCTGCCTTCGGCTCGGGTCATGATCCCGGCGTCCTGGGATCGAGTTCCGCATCGGGCTCCTTGCTCGGCAGGGAGCCTGCTTCTCTCTCTGCCTCTGCCTGCCTCTCTGCCTGCTTGTGTTCTCTCTCTGTTAAATAAATAAATAAAATATTTTTAAAAAAGATTTTATTTATTTATTTGACAGAGAGGAGAGAGATGACAAGTAGGCAGAGAAGCAGGCAGAGAGAGAAAGGGAAGCAGGCTCCCCGCTAAGCAGAGAGCCCGATGCAGGGCTCGATCCCATGACCCTGCGAGCATGACCCGGGCCGAAGGCAGAGGCCTTAACCCACTGAGCTACCCAGGCGCCCCTAAATCTTATTTTTAAAATTTTTCTTCTTTTTTGTAGTGAAATTTATTGTTACTTCTAGTTTCCTAAAGTAGAAGTTTAGATTATTCATTTTAGATCTTCCTTCATTTCTTTTTTTAAGATGTTATTTATTTACTTGTCAGAGAGAGAGAGCACAAGCAGGGGGAGTGGCAGGCAGAGGGAGAAGCAGGCTCCCTGTTGAGCAGGGAGGACCCTGGGATCATGACCTGAGCCAAAGGTAGCCACTTAACCAACTGAGCCACCCAGGCGTCCTCTTCCTTCATTTCTAATGTATGTATTCAATTCTATAAAATTCTCCTCCATTGTTTTCATTGTATCCCACAAAATTTGATAAGTTGGGGTTTTACTTTCCTTTAGTTCAAAATATTTTTGTCTTGAGGATTCTTTTTTGATCCATGTGTAATTTAAAAGTGTGTTGTTTAAGGGGAAAAGAGGAACAAACCAAAAACTAGACTCTTAACTATAGAGAATAAACAGAGGGTTACCAGAGAGGAGTTTGGTGGGGGGATGGTTGAGATAAGTGATGGGGATTAAGAGTGTACTAATCATGATGAGCAATGAGTAATATACAGAATTGCTGAATCACTATATTGTACACCTGAAACTAATATAACACTATACGTTAACCATACTGGAATTAAAACGAAAAACTTAATTATAAATGTGTTGTTTAATCTCCAAGTATGTTGGGGTTTCTGCTTATCCTTCTGTTATTGATTTCTAGTTTAATTTTATTGTGGTATGATAACATATTTTGTATGATATGTATTCTTTTAAATTTGTTAAATTGTGTTCTTTTTATGATCCAGAATGTGGTTTATCTTGGTGAATGTTGTAGGTGAGCTTCAGAAGAATGTGTATTCTGTTAGTGTTTTATGAAGTATTCTATACATGTAGATTAGATCCAGGTGGTCAATGATACTGTTCAGTTTATGTTATTACTGATTTTGTGCCAAATGAATTTGTCAATTACTAATAGAAGTATGTTAAAGTCTCCAACTATAATAGTGGATTCATCTTTTTCCGTTGAAGTTCTATAGTTTTTGCAACATGTATTTTGATGCTCTTTTGCTAGTTGTATGTACATGGAAGATTGTTACATTTTCTTGGGGAAGTGATGATTTTATCATTATGCAATCCTCCTTTTTATCCTTGATAATTTTCCATCCTCAGAATTTTCTTTGTCTAAGATTAATATAGCTTCTTCAGGTTCTTTTGATTCCTGTTAGCATGATGTACCTTTCTGCAACCTTTGACTTCTTTTTCTCTGTCTGGCTTTTTCACTTACATAATGGCCTCTAAGTTCACCCATATTTTCACAGATAACAGAATTTCCTTCTGTTTTAAGGCTGAATAATACTGTAATGTGTGTGTGTGTGTGGTCACATTTTCTTTATTTCTTTATTTTGACGAAGATGGACATTTAGGTTGTTTACATATCACTGCTATTGTGAATAATGTTGCAATTACCATTGGAGTACAGATTATCTTGTCAAATTTCAGATTTCATTTCCATTGGATATATACCCAGAAGTGGAATTGCCGGATCATATGGTAGCTCTATTTTTAATTTTTTGAGGAAATTCCAGTTTTCCATAATGTCTACAGCAATTACATCCCACCAACACTGTATAAGTGTTCCCTTTTCTCCACAACTTGGCTAACACTTTTATCTCTTCTCATTTTAATAAAAGATATTATAACAATTTCCTTCATAATTAGTGATGTTCAGCATCCTTTCATGCACTCATTGGCCATTTCTATGTCTTCTTATGAAAAATGTGTATTTGGGCACTTTATTATTTTTAATTGGATTATTTATTTATGTTTGCTAGTGAGTCTTATAAATTCCTTTTATGTTTTCAATATTAACCCCTTATAAAATAGTTTGCAAATATTTTTTGCCATTACATAAGTTACCTTCCCATTTTGTTGGATGCAGTACCACTTATTTATTTTTGCTTCTATTGCCAGGGCTTTTGGTGTCATATTTAAAAAAATCATTGCCAAGACTGATGTTAAGTTTTTTCCTTATTTTCTTCTGTGAGTTTTATCTTTCCAAGTCTTACATTTAAGTCCTTAATCTATTTAGAGTTAATTTTTGAGAATGATGGGATATTGGAATCCAGTTTCAACCTTTTGCATGGGTATCCATTCAGCTACACTATGTCTTTTAAGTGGAGAATTTAATCTAATTACATTTTAAAGTAATTATTGATAGAAAAGGACTTACTAATTCCATCTAATTAATTGTTTTATAGCTGGACTGTATTTCCTTTGCTCCTTTCTTCCTCTCTTGTTGGCTTCCTTTGTGAATTAATGATTTTTTATGCTGTGGTTCCCATGTCTTTCCTTTCTAGTTTTATTGGGATAAATTTGACATACATCAGTGTATAAGGTGTATAGCATAATTGTTTATCTTAAAAATATTGTGAAATTATTACTGCAATAAGTTTAGTTAGTATCCATCATCTCATGCAGATATAATAAAAAAATTTGATTCCCTTGTCTTTATCTTTTGTGGATCAGCTGTAGGTTTTTGTTTTCTTGCTATTATGAGGATTTATATGAAGTATCTCATAAGAGTATATTTTAAGCTGCTAGAAATTAATTTCAATTACATATAGAAACTTACCTTTTACTCCTCACCCCGCTATAGTTTTTATGTTACAATTTACATATTTTTATATTGTTTATCCATTAACAAGTTAATGTAGCTATAGTAGTCTTTTAATACTTTTGTCCTTTAACTGTATACTAAAGTGACTAATATAGCAACATATTATAGTATTAGAGTATTCTAAATTTGACTATGCACTTATCTTTATCTAAGTATTTCACATTTTCATGTTTTCATGTTATCGATTAACATTTTTTCATTTTATCTTGTAGAACTCATTTCAACATTTCTCGTAAGACATATCTACTGGTAATGAACTCCTTCAATGTTCCTTTTGTGGGAAGGTCTTTCTCCTCTTCATTTCTCAAAAACTCTTTACTAGGGAAAGATTTCTTGGCTGGCAAGTTTTTGTTTTTTTGTTTTTTTGGTTTTTTTTCCTTTCAGCATTTTGAATATATCTTCCCATTCTATCTCGGCCTGTAAGATTTCTGCTGAGAAAGCTGCTCAAAGTCTTACGGGAATTTCCTCAGATGTGAGAATTTTTTTTTTCTCTTGTTGCTTTTAAAATACCTCATCTTTAGGGATGCCTGGGTGGCTTAGTTGGTTAAGCAGCTGCCTTCAGCTCAGCTCATGATCACAGTGTCCTGGGATCGAGTCCCACATTGGGCTTCTTGCTCAGCGGGGAGCCTGCTTCTCCCTCTGTCTCTGCCTGCTTGTGCTCTCTCTTTTTCTGACAAATAAATAAATTAATTAGATCTTTTAAAAAAATAAATAAATAAAAATAAAATTTCTCATATTTAGGCACCAGCATGGCTCAGTCAGTTAAGAATCTGCCTTTAGCTCAAGTCATGATCTCAGTGTCCTGGGATAGAGCCCTACATCCCTACATGAGGCTTCCTGTACAGCGGGGAGCCTGTTTCTCTCTCTCCCTCTGTCCCTTCCCCCTGCTCATTTTTGTTCTCTCTCAAATAAATAAATTTAAAAAATAAAATAAAATTATGACTTCTATTTTAGGCAGTTTTATTATAATGTGTCTTGAACAAGATTGTTTTGGGTTAAAATCTGATGAGAGATTATAGCTTCATAAACTTGGATATCTAAACCTCTCCCCATATTTGGGAAGTTCTTGGCAATTATCTCTTTAAATAAACTTTCTGTCCCTTTCTCCCTCTCTCCTTCTAGAATTCTAACAATGTATAAGTTGTCTTATTTGATTGATTCTCAAATTTTTGGTATGCTTTATTCACTTTTTTATTCTTTGTTCTCCTCTGACTGGATAATGTCAAATGACCTATTTCAATCCCACAGATTCTTACTTCAGTTTAATCAAGTCTGTTGTCAATGCTCTCTATTCCATTTATCATTTCACTCACTGAATTCTTTAATTCCAGATTTTCAGGTTTGTCCTTTTGTATCATCTACCTCTCCCTTGTTTTGTTTCATGTGCTGTTTTCCCGTTTTCAATATATTGTCTTTCTGTGTTTTCTCATACCTCGCTGAGCTTTCTTAAAACAGCTATTTTGAGGGGCGCCTGGGTGGCTCAGTGGGTTAAAGCCTCTGCCTTCGGCTCAGGTCACGATCTCAGGGTCCTGGGATCAAGCCCTGCATCGGGCTCTCTGCTTGGCAGGGAGCCTGCTTCCTTCTCTCTCTCTGCCTACTTGTGATCTCTGTCAAATAAATAAATAAAATCTTTAAAAAAAAACAGCTATTTTGAATTCTTTTTTGGGGGGCAAATTGATCCTACAAAGCCAGGCCAGGTTTCAACAACCTCCTGTTTGCTTTCTCTAGGATGGTGCTGAATGTTCAAATTTATGTGGTTTCTTTTAGTCCCACAGAGTTGGGTTGGTTTTCAGCATATATTCACCAGCCATCTGCAAGGGCTTATGCTCACTATCCTCAGGGGCATGCACAGGAAGGCAGCTGCAGTGTGAGATGGGTGTGGGAGATGCCTACAAAGTGATGGGTGTGTTCATAGGCCAGTTGGGGGGTCCACAGGTGAGGCATCCCTCACAGGTGAGGCTTTCCAATGGAGTCTGCAATTGCAGTTCATAGGATCTGTGTCCTTTTCATAATTTCTAAGCCCTGACTATTTTCCTGGCCCTCCCTGCACATTAGTAATGCAGTTTGCCTCAGTATTCTGGGTGGGTTGGGACAGAGTGGGCCTCACTAGAAGCATCCCACATAGCTGAGGAAGCAAGGCATTCATTCTCACACTTTCACTTTCCCTTTGGGAGAAATTACCAGGCCAGGAAGGTCTCCCATGGCATTGACTTATGCCTTCTTGGGGGAACAGTAATGTAGATAAAATAAAACTGTTCCCCTTATCCACTTCAATGCATCTAATCTCAGATTTTTTGCTCCAATGATGTGCTAAAAGTTCTTCTCTGGACTCTCAGACTTCCATAAAAGTACTCTTGCCCATGGGTGGCTATCTAAATTAGTGTTTTTTGGGGTGCCTGAGTGGCTCAGTCAGTTAACCAGGACAGGGATTTGAAAGCAGCGAATAATTTAGAAGAAAAATCAGGAAAGTATAGTGTCATGGAAACAAAGTGAAAATTCATTTAATTTGGGAAGGACTGACCATCTATCAAAATAAGATGAAGACAGAGATTTAGTAATTAACTTTAACAATGGATGGATAACCTTCATAAAAAATTTTGTGGCATAGTGGGGCCAGATGCCTGACTGAAGTAGGTTCAATAGAAAATTGGAAATGTAGGCTGCAAGGACTACACATCTTTAAGTAATTTTTCTGCTAAATTGAGCAGAAGAATTTCAAGGTAATTAAATGGAAACTGAGGTCATTTTTGTAATGGGGAAATTCAGAATACATATAATACTGAAAATGATCCAATAGGTAAAAATGATGCAGGAAATTGTGCAGTGAAATTTTCACATTGTGCAGTGAAATTTTCACATTGTGCAGTGAAATTCTTGAGTATGAGAAAGTGGGTATATATAATGCATAAAAAGAGCTCTTGAACTTAGATAGGCCTATGGAAAGTTCACTCTATATAACCAGAGGCAAGACAGAGTATATATGCACAAGAGCAATTTAGTTGGCAGATGGAGTAATGGGAGATTGCATCTATTGCATCTAATCTATCAGTAGATTCTATCTATTTTGTCATATGGAAAGCAACATCATCACCTCTAGGTCAAGTTAGGGGAGGTGATGGAGGTTTGAAGAGAAGAGTTATAAAATGGTTATTCAGAAAATTGGAGGAATGAAGGAATTTTGAGGCAGCATTACAGTGTCATTTGAGGTTATTAATCAGTTGTCTATCGTTATTTATATATGCCAAGCTTCTCTAATCTTATCGATTGATCTATGTATATATCCCTCTGCTAATACCACAATCTTATTTACTATAATTATAGAATAGACTCATATGAATCTTCCAAAAAGGAAAAGTAAATCATTCCACATTTTTTTTCTTTTTCAAAACTGTGTATTTAACTTTCCATAAAAATTTAAGAATAATCTTATCTATATATACAAAAATATATGAGGGGTATTTTTATAGGAATCATTTTAACCCTATTAGCAATTTGTGGAGAGTTGACATTTTTTATTTTTTTGAATCTTCTAGTTCATGTACATAATATCTCTCCATTTATTTAGTTTTTCTTTCATCAATGTTTTGTTCTCTGCTGATATTAAGATAAAAATATTAAGATACTCATTTTTATGTTTGGTTTCAGGAGTTTTAATATGATGTGCATAGATGCGGCTTTCTTTCTACTTATCCTTCTTGTACTGTGTAACATTTCTTGAATCTGTGTCAGTAATGTTCCCCAGCTTTGGAAATTTCTATCATTTTCTCAAATGTTGCTATACCTTCTTTCCCTCTATTCTCCCAGAACTCTCAATATATATTTGTTATACCTTTTCACCATGTCTCAAATGTCCGCTAGGACATTGATTTCCCTATATATATCCCATTTTTCAATGAACAATTGATTTTGGATATTTTCTTCTGATTTACATTCCAGGGCATGGGTTTTTCTCTTAAGCTTTTGAACGTGGTATTAAATCCATTCACTGAGTACTTCTGATTATATATTGCATCTTTTAGTCCTAGAGGATCAATTAAAAACTATATTTTATTTATTTTGAGAGAAAGAGGGAGAGTTGGGGGAAGGGAAGAGGGAGAGAATCTCAAGCAGACCCCAACTGAGCACAAAGCCTGACAGAGGGCTCCATTTCATGATTCATGAGATCATGACTTGAGCCAAAACCAAGTCAGATACTTAACCAACTGAGCCACCCAAGCACCTTTCTTGGTTATCAATTTTTTAAAAAGAGTTTCTGTTTTATGCTAAAATTTTCCAATATGTCATTAATATTAGTAATTTTAGTCTTTGTCTAATATCTCCATTATTGGACTATATTGTAGATTAGCTATGATTGTCATTTTTTCCTCTTAATTTTTCCTTAAGTTGTATCTTTTCCTATGTCTTATTACTTTCTTTTGAATATAGGATAGTATGTACAAAAAGTGTACTGAAACTTTGAAGCTCTATTGGATATTATTCACTCAGATTTACTTTTGCTTCTCTTTGACAATTATGCTGATAGAATATTGCTTCTATCAAATGGGAATGACCTTATAACTGGAAGTTAGGCTTTAGTCCTTATTGAGGTTGGCTATTTCTGGTTCTCTCTTAATCTTACAGCATAGCCTTTTAGAATATCGACAAAGTTTAGGTTGCTAGTTAGGTTCCTCTATGAGGAAGACTCTGAACTCCCACTTTTCCTCAACCCCACAAAACTTTTGAAAGATTTTCTTAGATTCCTAGTTTACTAGCTGTCACATTCTTCTCACTTATGTGTCAATTAACTGCTCTTTCTGAATTGGTGAATACCACAAGAAGAAAAACAATACCAAACTTGGGTTTTATATTCTAATAAGGAGACTGAAAACTTCAAAGTTGAAAACTTTTATGGAGGGGTGAGATAATGCTTTGGAAGTCACAAAAGGAAACAGAGAACACTTAGGCTTCTTCTAGGTTTAGTTCCAGGAGGATATGGGAAAAACAGTCATAACTTGTAAAAACTGAAACGGAAGTAGTCTCGAAAAGGAAAAGCGAGATTTTAGTTCAAAAAGAAATTGAAGGAAACTACACCGAAAAATATGAGGCTATGGGAGACTTTAAGTTACATATCAAGGCATGACCAGTTTTGAGAAAATATAATTGCAGATAGTAAAATATAATAAGATGTATGAGTTGTTGTATAGTTTTGTTTGTGTTTTTTTGGTGTTGTCATTGTTATGATGGTGGTTTTTGTTGTTGTTGTTTTATTTTGTTTTGTTTTTACAGTGTAATCTCCATGAGATTCACATAAACGTCCTATGTCATATGGTCAGTTTTAAGTTGACAGGAAGTTAAATTTGAACACATTCCAAAACTTTACATATTTGCTCCTCACCACACATCTTATATTTTGATGTCACACTTTACATCATTTTATGTATACATAAACTAATTATTATAGTTTTAGCTAATTTTATCACTTTTGTCTTTTAACTTTAATACTGGTTTTATAAGTAATTAATCTTTTTCCTTAACTTTTGATACTTTACTGATACTTTTGACATGTTACACAGATAACTGTGACTTTATTGTCTCGATAGGGATCACTTTCAGTTCATCTTGTTGAAACTCTCTGGGCTTCCTGGACCTGGCTGTCTGCTTCATTCCTCAGGGAAGTTTTCAGCCATTATTTATCCAAATAAATTTTCTGCCTCTTTCTCTCTCTCTTCTCCTTCTGGGACCTGTATAATGTGAATGTTATTTTGCTTGATGTTGTCCTATAGGTCTCTTAAGTTATCTTCAGTTTTTAAAATTCATCTCACTGCTCAGGTTAGGTGAGTTCCATTGCCCTGTCTTCCAGCTTGCTAATCCTTTCTTCTACTTTATCTAGCCTACACGTGAACCCCTGTAGGGTATATTTTCAGTTCAGTCACTATATTCTTCAGCTCTGTGATTTCTGTTTGGTACTAACTCATATTTTCTACTTCTTTGTGAAATTCTCACTGTGTTTATACATTCTTCTTCCATGTTCAGTGAGAATCTTTATGACCGTTGCTTTGAACTCTTTATCAGGTAAAATAATTATCTCCTTTTCATTATGATCTTTTTCTGAGGTTTTATCTTGTTCTTTTATCTAAAACATACTACTTTTTCCTCATTTTGCTTGATTCTGTGTGTTTGTTTTTATTATGTAAAGCAGCTACCTCTATCAGTCCTCAAGCAGTGGCCTTGTGTAGGTGATGAACCTTATTGTTCAACCTTACACTAGCTCTTGGTTGTCTCTCAAACTCTTGTGATTGTCTAAGTATTAAAATTTATTCTTCATTTGTTTCCATTGTTGAGGGTTCTAAGACCTGTCAGTGATCCAAGGGGAGGAATATCATTTAACACTTCATTTCAGGCTAATGAAAGACAGAGCCTCAAGCAATGAATTTTAACATATGCAAATATATACAGTCCTGTGGGACCACAATTATAATCCCTGCTGGCCTCCAGACCAATAGATCTGGAGTTACCCTTGGATAACAGTTGAAAGCTCCTTTCTGGTAGGTATTGTTGAACTGTAGTGACATCAAGGAAGTGAGCAAGGGTGGTGTCTCCCTGCTTACATTCTCTGGGAGCACCTCTTTAGCCTCTAAATATTTGATAAATCTGAAGCTTGTCATTTCTGCTGAAGCTCTGGAACAAGTTAATAGGCCTTCTTCTCAGAAAGACTGAGATTGCATTTTAGTCTGCCATCCACAGTGCCCTGGGGGTGGTGCCTTGCCAAGAACTGTCTATTCAATTGTTACAGTCCTGTGGAGCTCTGGAACACCAGATCTCTTAGTCACATGGACCATGCAATCAAGGGATGTACTCTGTATAAAATGCACATACTCATCAGTTTTAGTAAGCCAGCTGGAAAGTGTAGGGTGTGGGGTATACTCACTGGCTTGAGAAAGGCAGCAGAAAAATGCCTTGACTGCACATGCCTGTCAGCTTCAGCAATGGAGTGGGAGAGTGCTTTGTCTGTGTATGCCTGCCGACTTTAGCAAGGGAGAAGGAAAATGCTGTGATGACTCAAGCTTATCAGTGTCAGCCAGGGAACTGGGGAGAGTGCTGCAACTGTCTGTCCTTGCCAGCTTTAGCAAGGGGACAGGAGAATGCCATATTTATTTGCACTTGCCAATCATCTTGGACCACCCCACTTCCTTATTTGACTCTTATGCAGAATAATCGTAATTCTTTGACTTGTTAATCCTATTGGATCAATCTATTCTCTATGTCTAAGGCATAACAAAATCAATGTTAGAAGATTATAATTGTGGTAGTGCTTTCTGAATTTGGTCATATGTAAATGAGCTAATACTACTTGAAGAGCTGAATTAAAGTTTTAAGAAATAAGGAAATGACACCCTCAGGCAATTTTTTTACACATAATAAACACTCAAAGAATATCTGTTATTATAAATTTTTTGCTCAAAAATGTATTAAACTGAATAGTGCCTTTGTCCTCACATCTTAAAATACCTTAAAAACAGAATGTGTATAATTATATTTGTAAACATCAATGGTTTTTGGTGAATGGCAAAATGTCATATGTACTTTTCTCCCCCATAAACGGTGTGACTAAATTACTGCCATACTCTGAAATACATAGTACCTAAACTTGACAAAATATGGTAATGCAATCACCATCTATCCTGATGAACAAAATGGAAATCTAGGGGATATCCTCAACTCCTCCATCTTATTTATTTTAATTAATCAGCTGATTCCATGCTACCTTTCCAGATTTATCTTCCTACCCTAGCCCATGTTCTTCTTGTCCTCCAATTCCTTATACCCTTTGTTGTAGCCACAGTATATGGATTTTTGTTCTCTGTATACCTTAGCATAAAATCTTCCTATAGTCTGGACTACACATGTTCCCCCACTCTATTTGCTGAATTCACTCTCTCTCTCTCTCTTTCTCTCCATATATATCTCAAATGTTCAAATGTTCCCCTTTTCCCTATATCCCAACTTTTGCTAAATTTTTATTGAGTATGTACCACATATCAATTACCTTACCAATGCTTAATTTTCAACACTATCATGCAGGATTCTCTTCATTTACTGAATATGAAACCTGGGGAATGGAGACTTAGAGTTTAAATCACTTGTCCAAAATCACACAATGGCAGAGTAAGAATTCCAAAAACAATACTAACAATGAGTACATTATAGCTGACCCTGAACTACATGGGGGCTAAAGGGGGCAAGCCCCTGTGAAGTAAAAAATTTATATCTAACCTTTCATTCCTCAAAAACTTAACTAACAGTCTATCTCTGACCAGAAGTCTTACTGATAATGTAAATAGTAAATTTACACATATTTTGTATGTTATATATTATATGCTGTATTATTATAAAAAAGTAAGCTACAGAAAAGAAAATGTTAGTAAGAAAATCATAAGACAGAGAGAATACATTTACATTATACTGTATAAAATCTGCATATAAGTGAACCTGCACAATTCAAACTCATATTGTTCAAGGGTCAACTATATGCAACTACTGTCAGTCTGTTTCTTCTTTCTGCGGTAGTTTTTATTTAATACACTGTGATCTGTTGAATATTTGGTATTTCTTACTAGATTATAAGCACCTTGAAAACACGTACAGGCTCTTACTTATTTTTTTACATTTAGAACCTTACATAGCACTTGACATAGAATAAATGCTTGTAAAAGTTTTGAATTGTTTGAAAATTTATCGTCTTTCTTTGATTGGATATTATGGTAGGGGAAAAATATGTATTTTTATAATTGAGAACTGAGCTTTTACCTTAAATATGCTACATATTTTTTGCATGTGCTTCAAGAAGTCAAGTCATTCAATATCTCCAAACCTCAGTTTTAAAAATCTGTCAAATGAGAGTGATGATGATGATGATGATTTTAAGTTTTGGAATAGTATATTGCTGAAATAACAGCATATAATTGGAATAACATCCTACTTAAGCTAAGGAGATACTCTGAATAGGGGTGATATAATAATTAAAATGAATAAACTGGATCTGTCAAAATTAAGTTTTTTATACATGATAAATTAAGTCAGCAACTGCAATGAGGTTAGTTCTATCAAACACTACATCCTACATTCAGGATTAAAATAATTCTAATAGGTGTTAGAGGTCACTATTTTACTTAAGTGTTCTCTTTTGTTACACAGTTTGTGGAAATAGCTTATCTTCACATTTGCCTTAATTTAATATGCAGTCAGGTTCACCCCCAGGTAGCTCAGACTAACTGCAATCCTGGTATTTAGGAGGAAATGGCCTCTGTTTCTAACAATGTCAACTCAAAATAGAAATAGTATTGAGGGGTGCCTGGGTGGGTCAGTCAGTTTGGTGTCAGACTCTTGGTTTCTGGTCAGGTCATGATCTCAGGGACTTGGGGCTGAGTGCCCCACCTTGAGCCTTGCAATTGGCTTCATGCTCAATGGGGAATCTTCTTCCCCTCCCTCCCTCTGCCCCTCCCCCTCCATGCGCTCTCTCTCTCTCTCTCTCTCTCTCTCTCTCTCTCTTTCTAAAATAAACAAATAAATCCTAAAAAAAACCAGCACTGAGTGTCAAACCCATATTTAGGTAGAAGATCTATCTCATTACCATCTTCTTCATATTTCTCAGATCTGATGGTGAGAAATAGGAGCTTCTTGGAGTTGGGAGTATGTGAAAACAGGGATTGTAGGTCATTACAGTAAGAATTACTAGTCAATGCAACCTATTGAGAAAACAATGGTAGGAATTTCTGTGTTGCAAATGCAGAGAAATTTGAAAAGCACCATATCACTTAATCTCACTAAACTCCAACGTTTCTTCTCTAAAATGAGGAAGGTAATGCCTACATTTACTTTTTTCATAAGTATGTTGTGAGACATTAATTAAAAAGGATTTTGATTCCCGGAGTCCAGAGACTCTCATGGTTTGTCTCCCTCTCTGATTTCTTCCCATTCAGTTTTCCCTCCCTTCCCCATGATCCTTTGTGCTAGTCCTCATATTCCACATATGAGTGAAACCATATGAAAATTGTCTTTCTCTGCTTGACTTATTTCACTTAGCATAATTCCCTCCAGTTCCATCCATGCTGATGCAAATGGTAGGTATTCATCCTTTCTGATGGCTGAGTAATATTCCTTCATATATATGAACCGAGTAATGGGTAATGGAGGGCACATGATGTGATGAGCACTGGGTGTTCTATACAACTGATGAATCGCTGAACACTATATCAAAAACTAATGATGCACTATATGTTGGCTAATTGAACATAATTTAAAAAAGAAAAGAATTTTCAGATATAAAAAAAATGAAAATTCCTATTTAAAATAACATGCTTGGGAAAAATATATTTTGCATTTGCCAATCTCAAGAATCACTGTTTTCAGAATTAAATATACTAACACAAAGGAGAACAGTGGGACTAAAATCAATTTAACATTTGCAGTATCTTGTATATTTTGTGTGATATGTTAGAAAAACTTTTTCCAATGTTTTTACTCAAAAACTCAATTTTTAGATTTTTTTTATTTTTATTTATTTTTATTTTTTTAAGATTTTATTTATTTATTTGACAGAGAGACAGAGGTCACAAATAGATAGAGACGCATGCAGAAAGGGAGGCGGAAGCAGGCTCCCTGCTGAGCAGAGAGCCCAATGCCAGGCTAGATACCAGGACCCTGAGATCATGACCTGAGCTGAAGGCAAAGGCTTTAATCCACTGAGCCATGCAGGTGCCCCAAAAACTTAATTTTAAATAGATTAAATATTAGTATTAAGTTATATTTTCTTAAATAAGATTTTATAAAATACACTGCAATCATAAATGGAAAAATAGAGTCATCAAATTGAGGAATAATAATTTCATAAAAACATGGCCTTTATATCTAAAAATTTTCACTTTTCACTTTAGGACATATAAATAACAAATAAATTTTATCTCTTAAATGTTTAAATCAATCATTTTTATTATTACATGTCAATTATATTTTATTTTTCTTTTTTTCTTTTTTCTTTTTCTTAAGCATAAAATAGATTATATGCTAATTCAAATATATAAAAGTAAGATTTTTAGTTAAAATGATAGATCCCTTCCAATTCTTCAATTGTTTCTTTGCCAGTTTTGGATTAGACATTACTAATTTACCTATCTGAGTGGTTATGCACTTTTCTACATATGGATGACCACTTTTTTGGTAACTTTAGTATTTATCTTTATATGGTAGTATAGTTTCAAAACATATTTCTTAGTATCCATTTGAATATGGTGCTATAGAAATGTAATAAAATTATAAATCTCCTGACTGATAAAGAGTCCAATGTGACACAGGTATCAACTGCAAAGATGCTCTGTGTCCTTTGGCCTGCTGGAGTCACTTTGAACTTTAAGATTGAAATAAAACTGATCATACTTACACAGTATAAAACCTACTGTACATATTATCCTTGAGGATCCCTGGATATCTTCTATTTCTCTTCCTTATCTCTGGCTTCATTTTCTTGCCCCCTTGATCCTGAATCTCTCCTTTGTGTCTCACCTTTCATATAAGCCATCCTTTCACCCACTGAAGTCCAAACTGTCTTTTTCCTGGACAATTTGGGTAGCTCAAAATTGATACTTCATTACACAGGGTAATTTCTCTTTATGGGCTTCCAGAGAGTGCCCTGAAGATTTTCTCTATTGTGTTCATAATAGTCTATCAAGGTATTTTCTTTAACAAAAGACCACATACCTGAGAGTGAGATTATGCTGAGATTTTAGGAAGCAAACATGTCTGTGTCAGCTGTGACTTTAAATAGCATTTTATCTCAGATACATATATATTATAATTCCTTGATTCTATGACATATTTTATGGTAGAAAGCATCACAGAATTAATGATAGCTATAATTGGGCACAAGAACAAATGCCCAATATCAGAATTACTTTTTTATTTTTATTTTTTCAGGTATACAATACAGTGATTTTTTACATTGATTATAAGAAAACACCTGTATTACATGTATCTTGCGTAAAACATTTTAGTGTTATTGTACAAATTACTTCCTTATATGAGTACATATTTTAATATAATAACTCTGTAAGGTAGATGTCATCTTCATTTTACAAATGAGGATACTAAAACTCAAGGTATAAGTGAATTGCCCATGTTCTCTCAATCCCTAGTTAAGGTATAATTTGGCATGGATATTCTCACTCCAAATCCAGAAATATTTCTACTACATTATTAATTTAGAAAATATTGGGTATGTATAACCTAAAGGAAAACATTTATATTAGCTAATAACAAAGTGATAAGAGCATTTATAGAGTGGCTGGAAAATGTGATGTCAAGTATATATAACATAGAAACTTGACAATGTGTTATTTCTGGTAATTATTAAGGAAATGCTTCATTGAGAATGGAAGGCATAAAACGACTATGAAAGTGAAATGCTAAGGTGAGCATCTTATCTAAAAGATATAACACAATGCTACATCATGTCAGATTCTTACTTAAAATTGTATATTTATATGTAGGCCATATATCACCATTTTATAGATTTTCACATTGAGGCTCTTTTATATAATCCAATCATTCCTGGAGTGGTGTATCATTATGAAATTGGTCATATTTTATTCTCCCTGTTTCATGTAGGATCACTCAAAAATTTAGTAAGAAGAAACAAATTAATAAAATGTACTTTTAGGCATCTGGGGGAAATGCTCTAGTATTAAAAAAACACAAGATTAAAAAAACACAACATATTCAAGAGAATATTATGCCTCCATCAGAAAGGATGAATATCCAACTTTTGTATCAACATGGACAGGACTAGAAGAGATTATGTGGAGTGAAATAAGTCAAGCAGAGAGAGTCAATTATCTTATGGTCTCACTTACATGTGGAGTATAAAGAAAATCATGGAGGGCATTGTGAGAAGGAAAGGAAGGGTGAATGGGGGGAAATCGGAGGGGGCGATGAACCATGAGAGACTGTGGACTCTGAGCAACAAACTGAGGGGTTTGGAGGGGAGGGGGTGGGGGAATGGGCGAGCCTGGTGGTGGGTACTGAGAAAGGCACGCATTGCATGGAGCACTGGGTGTGGTGCATGAACAATTAATCTTATTAACACGGAAAAAATAAAATAAACATATTTGGGGAAAAAAATAAAATAAATAAATTTAAAAAACCACAAGATATATTAGATGATTTTCCTAATGATTCTGATGTTAGAAAAGACTTTGCCTCTATCTAAAACTTTCTTTGATTTGACTATAGTTTGAAAAATATCTTAGGATATTTAAAAAGGAAAAGCAGTTGCTTACAAGTCATCCTATCATGGTGATCTCTAAAGTTCTTCCAGTTCTGTATCAATTTCTACAACAGTTTCTTATCAAGTTCACTCTGGACACTAAGAAATCCAGAAAATATTCATGTGTCTTTGCAAAATCTGTCAGTTATATAGAGAAGAGTTTAAAATTAACTTGTACCTTATTTTCCATTTAAAATTATTTTAATTATATGACTTTGTATTATTCTTTTGAATTTAGCCATTTTGGCAATACAATACCAAACAGTGAATAAGGGGGCAATTACATCATAATGAGCAGCAGAATACAGAGAAGATGTACTCCAAAGGCTATTCAGAGATCTTATATTTCACAAGTCCTAAGAGACTGCCTAAAGACAAACACTATTGTCATCTGTTATTAATGATTACAAAAGGTTAAATTTTGTGTTCGGACATAGTCCCTCTCCCACAATTTGAAGGTTTAGTAGATTCTAAATTTTTTAGAAAGATTTGATTTTTATTTATTTGAGAGAGAGAGCAGAACTGGAGAGAGATCACACAAGTGGGGGGAGGGGCAGAGGGAGATGGAGAAGCAGGCCCCCACTGAGTAGGTAGCCTTAAATGGGGCTCCATCCATCTGGTATCATGACCTGAGCTGAAGGCAGACGTTTAACCGACTGAGCCACCCAGATGTCCCCTAAATTTTTAATCATAATAATCATAAACTTTTTAAAAATTTTTAATCATAATAACTACAAACTTAAAAGTTGCATTTCATAAATCATCATTAAACTCTTTCTTATTACAAGTTTATTCTTTGAAGATAAAAGTCTACATAAAATAATATAAAACGATTTTTCAATGTATACAAGTCAGTTTTTCACCACATGAATGTTTAACAAAAAAGGGAGAAATAAGACCAAAAATATTCAGATATTTCAAGGCCAACTAAGAAATTAAAGATTCATTATTTTACCAAGTGTTCAGTTTTAAGTAGACAAGCACTTTCAAGCATTTTTTAAAAATTAATGTGTTTAATGGTTTTGTAAAAATTCATTTAATATTTGAGGGTAGATATTTTTTATACAAGCTAGGCTGCCTTTTCACTTGAGATTGGTATGTTACTAAATACCATACTGGTTTATAATGAGTGAAATATCCACCATAGCTGAAGACTATGAGCAGCTGGGAGAATGAGTGAGTCCATCCTGAGGAATGATCTGGATTCTACCTAATGTCATCCACTATAACCCACTATATCCACTACAAGGAGAAAAGATACAGTTCAGAGAGGGCTTTTAAAATCTACGTCTTGAAGATAAAAGTTATGCCACTGAATAATGACAGATATTCAAGAAAGCAAAGTCACAGTAGCATGAAAGTAGTAATGTATTTAAGGAAGTACAAAAATAAATTATACATAATAGTTATTATTTATAGTAATAATAATATGATGACCCAAGTAAAGAGCACTTAGCAAATGATAACTATGTGTCGGAGGTCATGTAATTATTTTACATATATAATAGAGTCAAATATTATTTATGGTAACCTGGACAAATATTAATAACACATAAGTGTCATAATCTTTCCTTCTTGTAGCCAGGACTCTTCCTCTAAAGGGGAAGAATCTTACTTTATATATATCCCCATTTTCTCCTTTGCTGTAAAAATTCTCACTAATGTATAAAGATGAAATAATGACAAACTTTTTGAAATGGAGAAGAGATTAGTGCTTTCTGGCAAAAAAAAAAGTGTAGTCAGTGGGTAGGTGGGTTGTGGTTGTCAAAAGTCAATACAAAGAATTCTTGTGGTGATATATAATTATTTAGTATCTTGACTATAGTCCCAGATAGAAAAATGTACACATATGTAAAAATCTATAAAACTAAATAAACATACAAACATGAGCAAATACACACACAAACACACATACATATGAGACCAAATAAAACTGAAAAAATATAAATAAGACAGATGGATTGCATCAATGCTAATATCCTGGTTTTAATATTGTACCATAGTTTTTAAAAGTGTCACCAGGAGGGGAAACTGGATAAAGGGTACATGGAACCTCTTTTTATTATTTCTTACAACTTCATGTGAATTTACAATTATCTCCATAAAACATACCATTTAAAATTTAAAAAATAATATAGCTGGGCATTTTTAAGGATTAAGTTCCATTTGATTTCATATTATTGCCTGCTACAATTTAGGGTAAACTGAAACAGATATTGTTGGAAGTATTAAAGTATTATGTAGAAGGAAAAAAAAAAGTATTATGTAGAAGGCTTCCCTATAGTTTGCTTACTACTTCCAGATATTGAACACAATAGACAGATACCTGTCTTTCACCACCAATTCTACAAACAGTTAAAAGTGTCTTTGAGAAAATGTGATGACTCTGGCCAGAGTAAAGAACTTAAGGAAAAGGAATACTCTATTAAGGTGAGCTAGAGAATACAGAGTACCATTAAGAATAAAAACAACAGGGGCACCTGGGTGGCTCAGTGGGTTAAAGCCTCTGCCTTCCAGCTTGGGTCATGATCCCAGGGTCCTGAGATCGAGCCCAGCATCAGGCTCTCTGCTCAGCAGGGAGCCTGCTTCCCCCTCTCTCTCTGCCTGCCTCTCTGCCTACTTGTGATCTCTCTGTCAAATAAATAAAATCTTTAAAAAAAAGTTAAAAAGAATAAAAACAACAACGATCCATATATATTGAATGCTTATGTGTCATGCATTGTGCTACTGCTATGTTCTTTAAATGTTTAGTATTCAAAACAATACTTCAAACTTATCTCATATTCTTGGCATTTTATAGGGAGATTGAATAAATCTCTAAGGCCATAGAGCTAATGAGAGGCAGAACTGGGATTCATATTCAGATCTTTTTCTAAGTTTCATGTCATTATCTCTGTGGCATGCATTAGAGTAAAAGTAAACCTTAGTGACAGTTCAGAATCTGGAGTATGGGACAGAAGATGAAGGACTCTGTCTTAACCATATATTTTGTGAGTCCAGGTGGATATACAGAAGACTTTGGGGAAAACCACTTAGATTAAAGGATCTGGGCAGTAATTCAAGGGTCACCTACTTATGCATTTTAATGTTGCTTAAGGGAAAACATTACGGCCAAATCTCTAAGACAGATTGGAACATAGCTATGATTGAACAATACGTATTTTTCTTTTTGCAGGTTTTCTCTGTTGGAACTTTAAAATAAATATATCTTTTATCCCTTGTAAATTATAGCTTCTGTTTATAATTTGAGAACACGGTGGAAGCCTACATGAAACTATCCTTAAAAAGTCTTTTGTTGCCTGTTTTTTCCCCCAAAAAGTAGTTGACACTACTGCAGATAATCTAATAAAGAAATTAGGATTGCTGGTGCAACATGAGAAACACGTCAGTACAGGTACAAACCAAGCATAAAAATAATTACTTTTTTCATTCTTTCGTTTCACGCCTCTATTATTTCTTTCATTTCTTTCCTCTCTCCCTTTTCTGTTTTTTAAAATACCGTTTAGTTATCATTCTCTTCCATAATTTGCTTCCTCTTTATTCATATGTCTCTCCCTGGGTTTGTCTGTCACTCTATTCCCTATCATATAACAATACTGCCTGTTTTCAAATATGAATGCAGTCACTAAATGCTATCACTTTATCTCATTGTAAAATATGAACTAAGCCCACCCCATACCACTCCCTCTCCTCTCGAAAACCTAAGCTGTCTAGACAGCTTAGACATGAATATATTCCTACTTATTACATTGTTAGGTAATAATCATGGAAAATATCACGATAATCTCTTCCTGAACTTTTAAAATGCTTTTCTTTTTTTTTTAAGATTTTATTTCTTTATTTGACAGAGAGAGAGAGAGAGAGTGAGAGAGAGATTACAAGTAGGCAGAGAGGCAGGCAGAGAGAGAGACAGAGGGGGAAGGAGGCTCCCTGCTGAGCAGAGAGCCTCATGCGGGGCTTGATCCCAGGACCCTGAGATCATGCCCTGTGCCGAAGGCAGAGGCTTTAAACCACTGAGCCACCCAGGAGCCACTAAAATGCATTTCTTATAAAATACATCTTTAAGTTTACCCTTGAGTATACCTCATTTCTTTGCTCTCATTCATCTTGCACATTCAAATTTATTGTATAGTGTGGGCTATTTTTGTTTTACAAACTCAGAATTTTCTTTCTCTCAGCCATTCTCAATAATTGCCTATTCTCCTCATGTGGGGCTATCCAAGCTTTGCCCAATGGAGGTCTTCGTTGGACACCATCCAACGAGGCACAGGTCAGCAACCTGCTGTGATGATTATAGATGTTCTCATTTTTGATGAAAGGGGAAAGAAGCAACAACCTACAGTTAGCTATAAGTCCCAGTATACCCACTTATCTTTGATGGAGAGAAGATAACTAGCCAAGGGGTCTGGAAATCTCAGGCTGAAAAACTGTATCTCCCTGAATATACATTTGGCTAATTTAGTGAAAGATAAGTTATAATTTAGAATCATTTCTTCACCCTTATAAGTATGAGATAAAAGCTACTTTTTTGTCCTAATTAAATTTAATGTGTTTCTTTCTTGGTTATTCCGGATGCACTTAAGCTACTTCATCAGTTTATATTTCTCTGTCTTTTACATATTTGAGGAATCTGGATAAAAATCTTTCTAAAGTACTTCAAAGCCAAAATTTATTCAAAGTCTACTCTTCAGAATAATCAGAAAAACACATTAAAAGTGTATTTAAAAGGAGAGAAGTGATTGAACTTTGCAATGAAACCTAGTTTATAATTATTTATTTAAAGGTCATTTTCATCGATTTCCCCAATGGCTAACAGAAAACAGAGACTTTCAACTCCCAGCAATAATTATGAAGAAATACAAAGTGCACTAAAGTTCTTGATATTGGGTACTATGGGGAACAATTCTGCCCTTAGAGACACATTTTCTTCCATATATAAATTCATAAAAGATCTTTCAATTCATTTGAGCTTATTCCAAATGCTATTTTTAATAGCCTCTCAGCTATATTTAACAGTTCAGAAATCTATCTCCCATGAATTTGTCCACTGTGAAAATTATTAATTACTTTTATTTAACAGTTTCAAAGCTCCAGAGATACTGAGTATATTATGAGAACTCATTCAATATATCTTTCTGGTGCAACAGATGCCTAATAACCTCAAAAATAAACAACCGATATTCTTAAAGTAATTATAAGTAGAAGCCATTTACTTTTCTATAGCAAATAAAGTAATGAACGTCAAATTAAACACTTATTGGGCAGAGGGGTACCCGGGTAGCTCAGGTGGTTAAGCATCTGCTTTTGGCTCAGGTCATGATCTCAGAGTCCAAGAATCAAGTCCCAGGATCCAGCCCCACATCAGGCTCCCTGATCAGCAGGGAGTTGGCTTCTTTCTCTCCGTCTGCTCCTCACCCCTGCTCCTTCTCATGCTGTCTTTCTCTCACTCTCTCTCTCAAATAAATAAATAAAATCTTTAAAAAATAAATAAAATTAAAAAAAATAAACACTGGGCAGAGGCCAAAAGGAACTAATGACAACGTGGGTAAAAGAAGCTAGAATTTTCTTACACTCATGAAAGATCAAAGAAAAAATATTTACCACAGAGCTATACATCTAAAGGCACATTATTAATTTGAGTACGATCTTGGAACTTTAGAGTTACAAGAAAACTTACAGCAAGGATTTCTAACTTTTTCAAGAGACAAGATTCTTTCATGCATCTCATTAATGCTATGAGCCCTCTCTTTAGAAAAATGTACACCTAAAGTGTACTTAAAATCTTGCTTCACTATAGGTAGTTTAAAGAAATTCTGAAGATCTCTAAGGGATCATATATTCCAGGTTAAAAACCCCTGCCTTAGATTCAGCCAGTCCGTATATTTTATACCATGCATTATAATAAGCTTTATCACATACATAAATTATATATCCCTCAAACCTTCAATCAATCTTCATAAATCCTGATTTTGCAAGTCATTAAAAATTCTGATTGCTTTCCTGTGGGTATCCCAATTTGAAAATGTTCTCCTTAAATTGTAGTAACCAAAGAGAAGTGTTTCTGTGATTTGATAAAATAAAAGTTGGTTTTCCTTACTTACTGGGTAGAATCAAAACCTGATAATGGTAAATTGGTTACCTTTTCCTCCCAAACCCCAGTTCTTAAGAATTAATGAAATTAGAAAGGATCAAATATAATTTAAAAATTTAGGATCTCACCTATATAATTACCAAGAACTTTGAGGCAGAAGAAGATAATGCTATTAGCCTCTGAATCTCTCCTTAACATTTTATCAATGAGATCTCAGGAAGGGAGGGGAAGAATATCATTTTAGCTAATAAAAATGAAAAAAAATCAATTACATTGTACCCTAAATGAGTAAAAATTGTATTAATTTAAGGGAATAGTCAGTATGGAATTTTGAAAAGAATGTGAAGAATTTTCCAATTTTATCAATGGATTTGGGTTGCAGAAATGATACAAGAATCCAATTTTATCAATGGATTTGGGTTACAGAAATGATGAAATATCTCTCAAGGTTATCCTTTTCTTTTCTTGGTCACCAAGAGACTTCCTGATTATTCATTTGATGTCTCAAAGGCCTTATTACTGAAAGGGAGATGCCCTGGGTAGAAAACATAATCATCCAGTCACTGAATCTATATCTCACCCCCTTACAACCACCATTTTTATTTAATTCCATCACCATAATGACTCATATTTAGTTTGAGTCCATTAAAAAACTGAATAATTTTACACATTTTATTAGGTCATGTCTTTTTTGTATTGTATTTTTCAGTTAAATCTTGGACATAAGTACAGAATATTACTATCAATTTGTGACAAGTTTTTCTGGAACTGGTAACACCAATCAAGTCAGTTGACTATAAGCTTAGTAGTGCATGTGCTAGTAGTTGTAGTACACAAAAAAACTGAAGTGCTGGTAGATAAGGTTGAAGTCCCTTCTATTATCTAAAATTATTGAGAAACTCTCAGCTTTCATCATTCAAAAATGTAATTCTTACCCCTGTTAAAACCACTGAATCTATATAGACTACAATAAGACTGAATAAGACCAATACTGGTACAATTTGGTAAGGGAACATTTAGAATTACTGTTTTTTTATTAGTTTATAGAAGCTGGTACAAATAATTACTATACACTTGGTGGCTAAAATCAACAGAAATTTATTCCCTTGCAATTCATCAGCTTCTCCAACTCCTGGGCTAGGTGTGAATGTTAATCTCCTTGACAAAGAACTCTAGCTTTAGCAGGATATTCAAACCACCAAGCTCAGGGGAAGCAAGAACCTAAATTGGCTTGATGTTGTCATTGTCTTTAACTTGTGCTTTTGGGTTCCAATTAATTCTTGCTGTCAGCATTTTTCACCCATTTTTTTTTAACCTGACAGCCTGCTCTGGATTTCCAGCTATATCACCATCAGATGTAAAAACACCAGGTTCTCAGATATTACTTAACCAGCTCCCACCAACGCATAAGGTAGAGTTCAGAGGGTGGAGGTGAGAGCCATGGACAAATATTAAAGAACTTCCAACATTTATTTAGGTCGATTTGAGAATCTTCATGGAGCAATGAAGTTTTATGACTCTCATTTTTGCCCATTTGTTAACAGGAATGTCTAAAAGCACTTATCTCATGTCTGTCTCACCAATGTGTATATGGTATGTGAGGAACAGATGACTTGTCTCTTCAGTTTCACAGGTCTACAAAGTGAGAATCGTGCAGGAATAGCTTAACTACATCCAAAAGGTTCGTCTATTCCTGAACCTAATTTTTATGAAATTTTAGACTCTGAGGTGATACTGTAATGCAATAAGACTTTTGTGAAAATGAAGAGGGGATTAGTATACTTTGCATGTGGGGGATGTGAATAATTTGAGAGCAGTAGGCAATGCCCAAGATGTCCCCTAATGATCCTCACCTCCTGGTATTATTGTTCTTACAACCTTATATATTCCCTACCTCTTGAATCTGGGCTGGAATATGAGACTTTCTTCAAATAGAAAGAATGTAACAAAGATAATAAGCTATCACTCACAAGTTCAGGTTAAAAAAGACTGTGGTTTCCATTCCTATTCTTCCCTTCATTCTGAGAGAAAAATGATGTCCTATTATCACCCTATGAAGAGATGGGTCACCCTATGGAGAGATGCATATGACAATGAACTAATGTCTCTGGCAAAATTGAGGCCTGCCAAAGCTATGTAAGTGAGCTTGTAAACAGTTCTTCCTCGAGCCATATGTTCATATAAGAACATATCCCTGGCCAACATTAAGATTTTTCATGAGATACCCTGAGGAGAGGCATAGAGCTAAGCCATGACCAGATTCCTGACTCATAGAAATTGTGCAATAATAAATGTTTACTGTTTTAAGGCCCTAAATTTTGAGATAATATGCTATAAAACAATAGATCATTTATATACCAATACTGTGAAATAATTGATTTAAGGACTATTATCTAAATTTGTAATGCTTCTACAAATGGAAAATTTTAACTATCACTGCCTTTATTTCTTCCACATTTTTATGTTAAGTAAATAGTGTTTCAAAATATTGATGTATCATAATTTTATGCTTATGTACTAACAATATATTTCAATTAATTATTAATATACCTAGTTTACCTTCCTATAACTAATATAACTAAAATTTTTAATTGTATTAAATATATTTGAAATCAATAATATATGTCTAGTAATTATACCTTGATACAAAAAAATATTTAAAAACAAGTATGTTGGAGCAAGATGGCAGAGGAGTAGGAGGCTGAGATAGTGTCAGATCACAGAAGTTCAGCTGGAGAGTTATTGAACCATTCTAAATGCCTGCAAACTCAACAGGAGCTAGAAGAGAGGAAGAACAGCAACTCTAGGAGCAGAAAATCGACCCTCTTCCGGAGGGTGGGATGTGTGGAGATGAATCCAAGGCGATGGAAGGATAGACCATGGGGGGAGGAGCTGGCTCCCGGCAAGTGACAGAGCAGCAGAGCACAAAATCGGAACTTTTGGAAGTCTGCTCCACCGAGGGACATGGCTCTAGAGGCTAAGTTGGGGGGTTTAGCACACAGAGGGACAGTGTGGTTTCAGGACCCGTGGAGTCACAGAGGGACCAGGGGTATCTAGGGTGGCAGAGCCCCTAGGTATCAGACCAGGGAAGTCAATGGCAGAGACAGAGCTGTACAGTGGGCTATCAGCTCAGGCTTAACTTAGACCGTGATCTGAGGCACAGTTGGGCCACTGCTCTTCGAGCAGGGAATCCAGGGTAGGCTCCAGAAAGAACCCTTCCTTCCTCCTCTGGGAGAAGCAGCTCGGGAACAAGCTGCAGGAGTCTGCTGGGTTTGGAGACTCCCAACAGGGCCATGTGCCAGAGACAGAAATGCTCAGTCACAGGTCAGCTGAGCTTGGACTGTGGCTGGAGACCAGAAGACAGGAGTGACTAACTGATTTTCTCTAAGGGTGCACTGAGGAGCAGGGCCCTGAGCACTTGGCTCCTCTGGGCCAGAGACTGGGAGGCCACCACTTTCATTCCCCGCCTCCAGTGTTACGTAAAGCGTTCAAGAGAACAAAGGCTCCCGAGAGTGAACCTGAGCAGATTGCTTAGCCTGGCCCCTGGCAAGGGTGATGCAATTCCACCTCAGGCAAAGACATTTGAGAATCACTGTAACAGGCCCTTCCCCAGAAGATCAGCGAGAATATCCAGCCAAGACCAAGTTCATCGATCAGTGAAAACTGCAGAACTCCAGGGTATTTTGCTCTCTCATTCATCTATTCTTATCTCAATAAAATGACAAGGTGGAAAAACTCACCATAAAAAAAAGAACAAGATGCAGTACCGATGGCTAGGGACCTAATCAATATGGACATTAGTAATACGTCAGAAATAAGAGTTCAAAATGACAATTATCAAGGTGCTAGCTGGGCTCGAAAAAAGCATGGAAGATATTAGAGAATCTCCTTTCTGGAGAAATAAAATCCCTTTCTGGAGAAATAAAAGAACTAAAATCTAACCAAGTGGAAACCAAAAAAGCTATTAATGAGGTACAATAAAAAATGGAGGCTCTTACTAATAGAATAAATGAGGCAGAAGAGAGAATTAGTGCTAGAGAAGACCAAATGATGGAGAATAAAGAAGCTGAGAAAAAGAAGGACAAACAACTACGGGACCACGAGGGTAGAATTTGAGAGGTAAGTGATACCATAAGACGCAACAATATTAGAATAATTGGGATTCCAGAAGAAGAAGAAAGAGAGAGAGGGCTGGAAGGTATACTGCAGCAAATTATTATAGAGAATTTCCCTAATGTGGCAAAGGGAACAAGCATCAAAATCCAGGAGGCAACCCTCCTACACTGTTGGTGGGAATGCAAGCTGGTACAGCCACTTTGGAAAACTGTATGGAGGTTCCTCAAAATGTTGAAAATAGAGCTACCCTACGACCCAGCAATGCACTACTGGGTATTTACCCTCAAGATACAAATGTAGTGATCCGAAGGG
>JAPYYJ010001149.1:0-14593 GCA_028533885.1 Nasua narica | reverse complement strand
GCCAATGGCCATGGATGGATTAGGTTTCAGTTAGAGGGAGACTTCAGTGGCCAAAATCTTATGCAATTAAAATGTCTATCGGTCAAAAAGCTTTTGCTGGAAAAGGTGCATTTTACATTTATAACTAGTATAGTAACCTTTGATAAGCATTAAAAAACGATGTCTATAGAATGTCTAGACCTTGGTTGGTACATCACCACAGGGGACCCCGATTGTGGCCTGGGCTTTGCCACCCACTATGCTCTCTTAAGAAAAGTCACTTCCGCTCCTCGTCAATCTGTTTTCTCAACCGGACAGACCAGGAACTCTCTGAGAGTCTTCCCAGGTCCAAGATTCTGCAAGACACAGGAGGGAAAGGTAGTTTACTCTGAGACGATGTAAGAAAAATGCTCTCCTTATCAAGAACCGAACCACAGAATCTGTGAAGAAAGGAAATCTCCATCTAGAAATTTCTCAAGGTACCCTTGCGAGACGAATGCATACTGAAAAAATTTCCGGTGATTCCAATCACCGTCTAGAGGACATAGAGACACGTGTTAATTAATAATTAATGACTTACCAGGAAGAATATGTTAAAAGGCAGATTGCGGTAATGTGCGTTTTCTCCGCAGGGGAACCAGCGTCTCGGGTGGTGACCAGGCAGTGCTGGTGGCCTCGAAGAGGCTACCCCATGCTAGCGAGGCGCGCCGTCCAGGGCCTCATGCTGCAGACCGAGAGGAAGGGCTGCCCTCACCCTAGCTGGTCTCCACTGCAAGCAACAGAGGGACTAACGGGACCGTCACTACCGTGCCAGACCTCGTGACTTGATCTCACGCCATGTGTCTCAGGGACAACCGTAGTTGTTGAAGAAATCTCAACGTGCCCATCCCAACAAGCTCCCGTCAGACAGACTCGACTGTCATCTCTTAAGACTGTCCTTATAAAAGATTAATGAGAGACAGGAACTGGCATTTATGGACGACGAGGTAGGTGAGTGGTGTCGGTCATCTTATTTCATTATTTTTTAAAGATTTTATTTATTTATTTGACAGAGAGAGATCACAAGTAGGCAGAGAGGCAGGCGGAGAGAGAGGGGGAAGCAGACTCCCCGCTGAGCAGAGAGCCCCATGCGGGGCTCGATCCCAGGACCCTGGGATCATGACCTGAGCCGAAGGCAGAGGCTTTAACCCACTGAGCCACCCAGGCGACCCTCATTTTTTTTTTAAAAGACCTTATTTATTTATTTGAGAGAGAGAGAGTGAGAGAGAGCAGGAGAGGGGAGAAGGTCGGAGGGAGAAGCAGACTCCCGGTGGAGCTGGGAGCCCGATGCAGGACTCGATCCTGGGACTCCAGGATCATGATCTGAGCCAAAGGCAGTTGCTTAACCAACTGAGCCACCGAGGTGCCCATCTTATTTCATTTTTACAAGCAAACTCTCTCATCAGGCGCAAGACTGTTGAAGGGAGACCTCTGGAAGGCCCAGCCAAACTCTGGAACCAGGGTCAACCTCTCCAATTCCTGTGTCACGTTTCCGACCCACCACCCGCGAGGTCTTCGGGGCCTTGTTTGCAAATATAAACCTCAAAGGGCAACAGGCAGTAAGCCCAACACCACCACAGTCGTCATTTCTTTTTACACAGTGAGTTCCGGAGGTAAGAGGATGCCGCCCTATTAGGATAAGGATGTTGCATAAAAGAAATACGCCCACCCCCCCGCCCCGTTTTCAATCGGACACACGGAGATCTTGGAGAAGTTACCCTGTTATCTGGTGACCCAGGAAAGCTACGAACATTAAAGCTGCCGGCAGCTGCTTTAACTTAGGCAATGCATTTCTCGACATGGTTTTCAAACATTGTGGAAATGAGAATGCACATAACGGACTTGCCTGAACTTTGTATTTCCTCTCTCGGCTTTCCTCCTGAGCCTTTCCCAGTGGCCTGGCTAAATTCCAAAAGCAAACACTACCCTCACACGTTCCAGTCTCCTTACTAACTTCTGCGGCAGCAACTTCTGATTCATTGTCCTGCCTTCATTTCATGACGCTCTCTGCAGCGACAGCAACACTGATCAGCCCGTCTCTGCCCTGCACCCACCCCAGGAAGGGGCCCGGGACCAGAGATTCAGCTCTCCTGCCCCACCCCCGCCAAAAAATGTCCTAATTTTTATGTCAGAAACCTTCCAAAGGGGAATCACGTGTTTCTGGAAGAATTTTGAGCATCTCTGAAGTGACAAAGATGAGGCTCATTACCAAGGGACTGGGAGAGCAAAATGGAAGGGAAACTGATGAAAAGCACTTTCAAGTTTCTCAAAAAGGAAAAAAAAAAATTTTGTTTTCTCCTGATATCTCTCAAAGAAGATGGACTTGGTCCTAGCATGCATCTTGGGGGGAACAAGCAACAGGAAAAGCAACCTGAGGTCTCTTCTAAATCAACCTTCCACTTGAGCGTCTCTCGCTTATGAACAAATGAAGGTACCCTAGTGGCTTCATCTTTTCTTCCTCACCCCAAATATGCCATCCTTTGATTCTCAAGCTATGATAAGATATATGTGGAAATGAAAAGACGACTCTCATCTACATGGATTTTGACAAAAAGAAGAACACCAAAATGTGAGCCCTCATTTCTAGCCAACCAATAGAGCAGAGCGGAATATAGGAATGGGAGCTATTTTGAAGGTTTCCCATGGTTACGGCTGCTATGGAAATCATTTTCTTCTCTGGGGTTTTCAGATATCTGAGCCCAGCTTCAATCACTGTTTAAAGAAGGAGAACAAAGGGAGAACATGGACAGAAATTGCTTCTTTTATTTAAAGTTTTAAAAGGTTCCAAACTGGGGTGGTTGGAGGTTGGGCAGGGGCACCAATGGCCGTGGTAACCTCAAAAGACTGCCGTCAGGGTCAGCCGGCATGGGACAAGATCAATCCCTCAAGGTCTGGAGAGAAACCTGTGCTTTCTGGACAGAGAGAGATTTATCTTTTAAAGCACCAGGTGAAACATATCACCCCTCCACGTAAAATCAATGGCCTCCTACTGTCCCTAAGATAAAATCTTAACCCTCCGAGAGGATATGAGCCCAAGCATTCTTCTTCCATCTCACCTTTCTTACTCTCTGCCTTATTTTCTGTAGATCAGCTGCCCTAGTTTTTAGCACATCAAATATGTTATGTTCCTCCCTGCCTCAGGGCCTTTGCACATGCCACTGCCTCTGCCCAGGAGATTTTTTTCTCCCTTATCCCCATCATTACCTGTTCATCTTTCAGATTAAATGATTAAGCATCACCTTCTCTGGTTCATTCAGCCTGACCAGATCATCCTATCCTTCCCTGTGGAGCATTTGCTGCAATTTAATGAAATTTATAATTTGACATTTCAGGATTCAGGAGCACGAAGAGGTAGAGTAAAAGCTCTATGGGGGAACAAACTCTATCTCTGCTTTATCCTGTGGTACACAGGCATTATAGTTCAGTGACCTGCACATGACTGGCACTCAGGAGATATTTAATGGGGAAATAGTTCCATGGTATGTTACAGGTAGAATTTTGTCTCTGTCTGATGTCATGGCACGGTATTTCTCTAAGCCCCAAACATCTCTCATGTGACGACTTTATAGGAGACTTACAAACACAGGCTGAATTATGTTACATGTCAATTTTATCTCAATAAAGCTAGAAAAAAAATATAGAGTGGAGTTACACCGTAGGTCAGGCCCGGGTTTTGCAGTCAGCACACAAGGTCAACTGAAGTGGAGCAGTGGCCCTGGACTGGGAGTGACGTGCCCCCTCAGGGAACATGTAGTGACAGCTAAAGGCATTTTTGGTTGCCACAACCGGCATCTAGTACATTGAAATCAGGGATGCTGCTAAATGTCCTACAACAAACAAGACAACCTCCCACAACCATGAGTTATCCAATCCACACGTCAATAGCATCAGGGTAAGAAACCCCGATGTAGAGGTAAATCACTCTTCACAACACACTTGAGAAAGGCGTCATCTTGGAGAACGATGGCCCTCTCTCCTGGTCTATCCCAGGCAGCTTTCTGCCCATGTTAAGACAGATACTGCTCCTGTTTCAAGTTGAAAATTAGACAAAGTCACCAGCTTGCATCAATGCATTAAAAAATATTTAAACACTAGCATCTCATCCAGCATGGCAAGAAGCCCACAGGACCACAGGGCTTGAGAAGCTGAAACCAACAAGAAGCAAGAGAGTCACATTCTCCCTCTCCTGTTCATACTGGGGCCAGGCAACATGAGGAGAATGGAAGGCAAAATGTCCACACTTTTCTCCAGTAGTTCCATCTCTCGTTCTGTCTTTTCTACAAGGATGAAGTGGTCCAACAGGAACTCACCTGCCACTATCCTGCCAACAGGGTCAGGTTTCTCTCCACTGCAATCCTTCTGCCACCATCTCCCAAGTGTTTCCCCCTTTGGTGGAGGTGAAAATTCCACTCCTAGAGCTGCATTCCTTTGGATCCACCATTTCTCATACAAAACGAGTGTGTTCAACTGCACACTCTCTTAAGAAATGTAAATTCTAGGTGAGTTTTAAAAAGGTAAGTAGCACTTTGCCCTGATGTAGGGAGGAATCTATGTTCACTGGGGAAACTAGAATAAAAGAACTGGACACGAAAAAGTAAGGGATGTGGCAGAAGGTAAGTCTTTGGGTTGCATATATGGGGCCAAAAACGTAGAAAGCACTGACAACAGTATCACTTGCTATGTGACACCAGGTGAGCGACTTAACCTCTCTATGCCTCAGTTCTGCTACCTGCAAAACGGCCGTAATGGGGCCAGTCCCAAAGGGCTATAGATAAAGATCAAATGCAAGAATGGAAGTCAAGCTCTTAGATCAGTCCTTGGCCCCTAGTACCTACTCCACAAACAGTTTACTCAGGGCAGGCCATGATCTAATTGTTAGAAGACTGTACAATAAAGACAGGAAAGCCACTTGAGGAAGGATGCTTAGAGATTTTATACACAGTCAGCATGCAGTAAATATTTGCCATGTGTTTATTTCACGTGTTTATTCATCCCTTTGGCCCTAGTGCCTTGCTACCAGGACCGCCATGTTCTACTCAGGGTGGCAATAAACCAACTCTACTCCCTAACTTCCCATGCAGGTAGTGATGGCCACATGGCCATGCTTTGGCCAGTGCACTGTGCATCGATGCCATGGACAGATCTTCTGGGAAAGATGATGATTCAGTTGCAACAGTGCTTTTTCCTCTCCCTTCCCCTTTCTTCCCACCTCAAAGATAGGGCTTGTGCAGGGTGGTGGAACAGGGAGGCGGGCCAGGAAAGCCATCTCGCTCTCTCGAGGACAAGAGCACGTGCTGACGGTGGACGAGCTGAGAGAGAGAAGCATGGGTCTCAGGAGCAGCTAAGCCGGCACACCACCCCTGTGCACCCGAAGTCGCTATTTCTCACTACATAGTAAAAATAAAATTCCTAATTCACTGACGCCAACTTCCGTCTTGGGCAGGAGGGGGTCTGTGCAATTCTTCCCCAACAATCACACGTTTTATGGTACAATATAGTGTCTATACACTCTCCTGGTCAAGTCATTCTCACGGCTTCAACTAACTCCCCGCAACTACCTAACCACTAATGACTGGTTTCTTCCTCTCGAGCCCTAAGCATAGAGCCAAGCCTGTCTCTAAGATAAACCTCCAGAACTTCTCCATCAGAATGTCCCACAGGCCACTCAACCCCATCTTATCCAAACTGAAGCTCTTGCTCTTCTCCCCAAATGTGTTCTCTTCCTCTTCCCAGTTTTGGGAACGTTGCCTTCCCTGTCGGGGATAGTCCTTCCACATCACCGAGAACACAGACCCCTTTCTTTTCATCCAATCCCTTAATTGGTCAGCCATGTGCGTTAAGAAATTGAGTTCTAAAGTGGCTCACAGATTCAAGCCCATTTTGTCTTGGTCTCTATTATAAGAGCGGACCAAAGGTCAGGGGGAAGGGTAGAACCTCACAAAGTCCTTTTTAATGCTTTATCATCCACTGCGAGCTCCAGGACCATCATTTTCTGGAGCTGACATGGTGCCTCGGGGAGGACTTGCAATGAAGAGCAATCCAACATTCAGCCTCTATGATCAAAGCTAAGCAGATCATTCATTAGGACAATGATCCAGGGCAATGAGTCTGATATATTTCTCCATTGTGAATTCCTTAGGTAACTGACGGTGGCACTGAGGTATGTGCCTGTGTTCGGGGCAGTACTTTGGAGGCATTTACTCCCTCTGCCTACCCCCGCCCCACAAAAGCACTCACGCCGCTGGTAAATTAACTCGGTAGCTTGGAGATAACAGTTTTGTCTGTTTGTTGCCTAATTCACACTGCAGTCCACAGGGAAGAAATAAAACTTCAAAAGGCTTGGGGCGCCTGGGTGGCTCAGTGGGTTAAAGCCTCTGCCTTCAGTTCAGGTCATGAGCTCAGGGTCCTGGGATCAAGCCCCGCATCAGGCTCTCTGCTCACCGGGGAGCCTGCTTCCGCCTCTCTGCCTACTTGTGAACTCTATGTCAAATAAATAAATAAAATCTTAAAAAAAAAAAAAAAAACTTCAAAAGGCTTATCAAAGATCCAACAGGGTTAGACATTAGGAGAAGCACTCACGGCGCAGTTCATTATGCCACAAAGAGGGGCTTTCCACAACGCAGGCAATGTGGCTCCCACTGCTGCCATTCTGAAATACCAGCCAGCTCCTGGCACTCGACCTGCGTTTGGGAATAACATCAATTCATCTTCACTGATTTCCTCTGTGATAACTTCATGACTATTTATGGGAAGCTTCAAAGGCTAAGAAATGCTAAACAAACAAGGAGATAAGTTGCCTAAATGTTAAACATCTGCCCTGGCTGACCTCACAAGATTTTGCTAGGGGAATTCTTCTAAGTTCACGTAGATTATCACTGGAAACCAAACGGTTGATAATGTCTCCAAAAAAAAAAAAATTCATCCTAGGCCAAACTGAGGAAGCTTACAAACCAACACAAGATTACTTTTAGAATGTCAGCTATTGAGAAGGAAAAAAAAAAGTATGAAAAAAAGAGTATGATTATACAATATGAAGAATAAAAATGAGATCTTTTTTCTTCAGAAACTATCTTGACCTTTTCCATTCTAGCCTGCGAACTTCGCAAGTTAAAAAAAAAATCTAATTAAAAATCACTGCTGATATTTCAGTTCAAGTGAAAGTAATAAGGCTTTAAATTTTTTGGATGAACACATATCATTTTTCAGAGATAATCTTTCATAATACTCTAAATTAGATGTCTTACACAGAGTTTTGCCTTTTCTTTTTAAGTGGATGATGTTAAAATGACTTTCTCAAATGCCACATCTTCCTTCCCTTTCAATTTTAAGTAGCTAGGACAAATGTGAATACCATGGCAAAAAAAAAAAAAAATTCAATCTTTAAGAAACAAAATATGCAGGTCTCTATTCACAGATTCTCTATCTGCTGTGGCAGAAAACAAAAATCAAGTAAATTAACGGGGCAATGAAAGAGTCAGTGGATAAAAGAAGTTCTATTTTTATTAGGCATCATCATTAAAAAGCTTCCCCTGTGCAATTAGATGTTTTAGCTCCAAGGAGTAGCCATTACCAGAGAACATTACCAGATAAGACACACACTCAATAAGGAGTCTGAATAGTTCTCAGCCTAGAGGCTTAAAAACAATGACAAAAGTTAACATTTATTTAAACACCTCTTTGTCAGGTGAAGTAATTAGCATTTATGGGGCAATTTAATACGTGCCAGGGCCTTTCCTAAGTTTACTGGGATATTATCATTTAATCCTTACAAAACTCTGTAGGTCCCATAGAATTCTCCTGTACGTAAGGAGCAGTGAAGATGAGCTAAGTTTAGCAACGTGGTCTGGCTTTTCAGACCAGGTGGACCTGGGCTTGAATGCGGGCTCTGACATTTACCAGCAGCAAGAGCAAAGCCAAGAGCTGACTTGACTGAAACTCAGTTTTACCCTCTGTAAAATGGACACCTGCCTTGCGAGGTTGTTGTGAGGGCACAAGGGTCGTGCATATAAAGTGGCTGGCCCAGCAGGTGCCACAAAGAGGGACCCAACACATACTGATTTCCTTCCCTTTGTATTTGGTTCCTTCCTTGCGTTTGTATCTTTGCCTCCGAGGGAAATGTTGGGCATAGAGTGGTCATCTGTCCTCATCTATGGCCAACCACAACTGAGGAAAGATAAGCTATGAAACCCTCCTTGCTGTTACAGGATGTATATCCGAACCGCGTGGACTCCAGCATGAAGGGGAAGTCCCCACTGGGGTGATTTTGCCTCTCCCATTTATTCTCCCGCGTTGTCTCCCAAAGCACGGCGCACATACCGCTGGTGGGAGCACTGAGGCAGAAAGGCGGGCCATGTGGTTTCTCGATCTAGGTCCTGAGTGTGCAGTTTGGGGGAATTTTTCAAGTATGATTTGGACACGTTTGTCGCCACATGTAATACTGAAATAAAAAAGCTTTCAAAAAAAAAAAAACAATTTCCAGGGCACCTGGGTGGCTCAGTCGGTTATGTACCCGCCTTCGACTCGGGTCCCGATCCCGGGGTCCTGGGATGGAGCCCCGCGCTCCCTGCTCAGCAGGGAGTCTGCTTCTCCTCCCTCTGCCCCTCCACCCCTGCTTGTGCTCTCTCTTACTCTGCTCTCTCTCTTAAATAAATAAATAAATAGATAAATAACCAAATCTTAAAAAAAAAAAAAAAACCAAACACAATTTCCACATAAGCAAATCCCTTGGAAAAGTCATTACAAACCATCAGGTACCCATACCTCAATCTGAATTCCATGCCTTAAACCATTACCCCCGACCTTCTTCTCAGAAGAAGGCGGCTCTTTCCACCGTCCCTCAGCCTGATGTACCCAACCAGCCTCAAACCCTGTGTCATCCAGCTTCTCTGCCTCCTCTCGTATTCCTTACCCAGACTGACCTTCTCCTGGCTCAGATCTGGATCCCATGCACGGTTACACACCTGTAGTCACTCGGGCCCCCAACCTCCCTCACAGTGAGGGGCCTGGCTCCCCACCCGTGCCCACCCTCTCCATCTGCCCCAGGAATTTCCACTCCCTGCCCCTGGAGTTCAGCTTTTTCTCTGAGACCAAGTTCCTCCCTGTTTTCACACTTGTTCTTTTTTTCCCCCTCCCTGTTATCTAATTCCCTCTCTAAATTATTTTGACTTTTATAAGCCAATGCTAACAAAATTGTAAAGTCAACAATCACTAATTTCGATCACTAACTTCAACAGCCAATTCTTAACTGGGTGCTTCTTAGGAGTCACGCACTGCTCTTTGGACTTCACACACACTAATTTACTTAATCCTCCTCACAATCCCAGAAGATAAGTACTCTTCGATCCTGAGTTCAGGGACAGGTGACCTGACACTAAAGCCCAGAGAGGTTAACTAACTTGCCCAAAGACACACAGCCACCCAGTGGAGCTGGGATGGGAACCGAGGCAGGCTGAGCCCAGAGTCAGGCTTCCTGAGCGGAACCGCCGCTAGAAATTGCCTCTCGGCCATGGGGACCATGCCTAGATCTGGCTGAAGGCAGGAGGGGGCCCAGGGGGGCCCTGGACTGGTGGGACTGGCTGGCTTTGGGAAGCTGTGTTCTAAACAGTGTGGTTGGGAAAAATAGAGGGAGCTGTCGGGCCCAGTTCCTTGCAAGTGAATGGAACACTGACACAGGGCAGTTCCCTGAGGTGCTTGCGGGGGGCCTCGTGATGTCCTGGGTTGGCCTTCTCACCTCTTCAAACGCTGCTCAGGACAAGGGCTGGACAGAAGGGCTCATCATGCCATCGAGGGAGGGCCGCCGAAGGGCACGCTGTGTGTATATGGTGGGCTTTTCAGTGAACAGGAGGAGAGGCGGAGACACACGAGGCTCCCATCCACCTCCAGCGAGTCTGCTTTTGCCTCGGTCCTAAGCCAATCTCAGAAAAAGATGCTTTCCAAGACACTGAAGTGAGGGGACAAGTCTCTGAGGAGCCAAAGGCTTCTCACTGTGAAAAGCAACGTCTGGTTTAAAAACAAAGACTACTCAATGGTGCGGTTATGAAAAGCCACACTTACCCCCAAACTCACAACTCTACTGTGTTCACAGGCTTCTAGAGAGAGACGACAAAATATCTGAGGGCATCCCCCTCCCCCTTCATCTCCTCTCTCCAGACAAGTGTCAGAATTCTTCATCTTTCTGTGGCTTACTCTCCTTTGGGGCATGTGGTGAAGCCCAGGAACGCCCTCCCAAAGGGAGTAAAATAAAATATATCCGATTATAAGGGAAACCATTCACAATAAAATACATAGTTATTATTAAAATTTTTCGATTTGAGTAGCAATTTATGTCCTTTTATGTTAGTACATATGGTACACATCCTATATAACTTAGTATATCCCGTATGTTGTAGAATGTTATATAGAGTCATAAATATAAGCTACATGTTACTAAGCTATTTTGCTGTTTTCAGAGTGAGAGAGAGTGAGAGAGAGTGAGGAGGGGACAGCAGGGGGGAGGGGCAGAGGGACAGAGAGAGAACCCAAGCAGGCTCCACGCAGGGCTCAATGCCAGGACCCTGAGATCAAGACCTGAGCAGAAATCAAGAGTCGGACGCTGAACTGACTGAGCCACCCAGGCGCTCCTGTTAGCAAGTTTTATACGTAAGTTATAACTTACATAACTTAGTATATGTGGTAATAATGTATTTATTACATATGATACACAGAGATCTAGCACCAAGTCTGGTAATACCGTAATTCCTAAGCAGCCTAATTTCTCAGTAAATGATATTTCCAGATAACGTCCGTGACCACTATGTGACACAAAGACATCTGGAATTTTTACTGGGGACACAGTCACAGGTACTGCTAATGCTATTACCGTTGCTTGTCGCCTGCATAAGTGAGGGAAATGCCGAAGTTCAAGTAGGGGTTAGTAGAAACAAAGATGTAAAAGCGTCTCCACCCAACTTCAGGGGTGCTCTGAATTTTAATCAGGGGCAGCCAGGTTAAGAAACGGTGTTCCAGAAGGATGTCGGGATAAGACCAGGGCTGAAATGGGGGGATCCGATGGCCGGTGGAAAGTAAGCAGCATTAGAAGGGGATTTTTCTACCTCGGTGGGTCACTAGTTATCACAAGTCAGTCTGCCTATCCTTCTCACACTGAGCTGACTTTACACACACACACACACACATACCACTTCTTCTCGGCCACAGACGTGCAGAGGGCCTCCCACGTCAGGGCGCGAGCTAGGGCCACAGACAGGTGTGCAGGGTAGAGGCTGAGCCTCTGACAGCTCTCCTTAGCCCTCTCTTCACTTCTAGCCTCATTTTTAACCAGTCTTCAGAGTCATTTGTACCTGTAGCCTACTGCCAATTCCTCAGTTTTAATCCTCCCAGCTTAACTCCTAAGCGGGCAGAAAAACCAACACCGACCGGTAGGCCGTGCATCCTGGGAATCTGGGCTCTTGAGTAAAAAGTGCCCAGGCCTCTCCTCTGGGATTACTGTTGTTTTTCCTGGTTCACATAATGCTGGCTGGAATAGAGGATCATTCTGCACCCCAAGAGCACCTCTACTCAGCTATCTTCCTTTGAAGGCTAGCAAGCATAAAACCTCCACTTACTTATGCTCCGGTTATTCAATTATTTCCAATGGACATCGCTTTTGGTACCTGGTGTCCAAAACATTCTGTGCTACCCAAGCAGCACAGCAGTGACACACCGCCAGAGGAGGCCTTCTGTAACCGCCTCCGTCACCAAACTGCCTCGAAGCCAGAGGCAAACACAAAGCAGGTTCCGTTTAACTTTCTCATATCCTTACTTCATGTCACTGGACCAGGGGACCGTAGGCTGTAAAGGACCGACTCATTCAGCCACTTACGCGTAATACCAACTACGTGCTGAGCACCTCCTCTGTGCCCGGCACCGTGCCGGGCCCCCGGGGCTGCAATGATGAACCAGCACGCACGGGTCCTGCCTTCGCAGAGCTTACAAACTTGGGACCAGGGGGCGTACGGCGGGAGCAATGTTCTGAGAAGGTGACATTTACACTGAGAGCTAGAGGCTTGTGGAGGAGCACACGGGGCTGGGAGAAACAGGAAAGAACATTCCATGTTCTTTGTCCCATGTGGCAGAGGAAGCCACATATACAAGGACGAGGGGAGAGCTGACCAACCGAGTGTGGGAAGGAGGAAGACAAGAAGAACCTTACCCGGTGATGGGAGCGGAAACCAAAACAAACATCCCTGGGAAACAATGCGTCCTTATCTAGCCAAGTTCCCCCATCACACACCGATGCCCCTGCAAGGCCACTCCTGGGCACCTGCATCAGAGAAGCCCTTGCATGTTTATCCCAAAGAACAATGGGAGAAGCAAACAAAAGACTGTCAGGGAGACAGACTTGGAGCAAGACTCATAAGCAAAGCAAGGAGATGATAAACTCCTAATTCAGGAGAATGGTTACCTCTAGGTGGAGGGGCCGGTGGGGGCGGGGGGGGGGGTGCAGGGAGAGGATGGAATCAGAAAATAACAGGGTTCTTTCTCCTAAAGCCAGGTGGTAGGCTCACGGGCATCCATTGTGTTGCTATTGTTTATGCCTTATACATATTTTATCAGCATGTTTGTATGTGCTCAATATTTCATAAGAACCACTGCTTTGTATCTGAGTGCTGCGTGGAAAATCGATTAGTGGGGTGAAAGGTGGAAGTGGGGAGAGCTGCTGGGGGCAAGGGCAGCTGCTAAGACGAGAACAAACAGTGGTTGGGAGTAGAGCGGGGCTACGTTGGAGACAGAAGAAACTGCTTCCAGGCACATTTAACCTGTGTCTTTCAAATCGGGTTCAAGGTTTAATTCCAGACACATTTCTGGAGGGTGTGATGGGAAAAATGAGCGAGAGGGGTTTTATTTGCTTATTTACTCAATCCCTTGATTTTTTTACAGACATGCACATCAGGACCCAGAGATGAGATGAGACCAGTCGGGGCAGCACCGAGATCAGGGACACCCAGCCCCCTGCCTCCCTCCACCCAACCTCGTGGCAGAACACGAACGCCCATTAGGATGCACCCGACAGTACCGCACAGCGAACAGGAGCAGTAAGTAGCTGAGTGATGACAGCATGTTGGGCCTTGTCTGCAGTAGAGATGGCGTGTCTTACTCCCACAGAGACTCCATCAGGAGAAAAATATTGAGTAACTCCTATCTCGGTACAGTGAGGTTAAATCCAATTTGGTGGTTTTGCAAAAACTTAAGGTTGGCAAATCAAACTAATGAATACAAATGGCATTCTGGTTATGTTTACTTCACCACAATAAAAAAGAAGGTTTTAATTGGCATTCCAAGGAGTCGGTTGAACTTAAATGTGTAGCCATTGAAAATCAGTCTTCTATCCCCATACACACTGACAGCTACATCTTCAAAAACCAACTTTTTTCCTTCTAACAATATTTATGTAATTGAAATGTGTATTCCCTTTGATTCAGTGATTCCACTTCTAGAAATGTCCTACAGATATTTTCATGCATAGAGGCAATGACGATCTGCAGATAAGAATGTCTACTCAAGCAACATTTGCAAAACCAGAAATTTTAAATATCCTCAGTGCTCATCAGCGGAGATCTGATAAAAATAAATTATGGTACAGCTATATAATGGGATTTTACAGACTTTTTTTTTTCAAGAATATTTATGTAACTGATACTAAAAGCTCTCCAAGATCTACTGCTGAATGACAAAGAGGAAGTAGCTATGGTATGCCACCATCTGTGTTAAAAAACAAACAAAAGTTATGTACACATACACACATGCATATTTATAAGGGCATATGTATAATATATATGCTTACCTATATATATGATATGCATCGAGGAAGGACATCCAACTAATTCAAAATACATACTTACATGTTACAGTTTTTACTGTATTTGAGGTCATATGAGGCCACAGTAGGCACATAAAATTTCTTGAATGAATAAATTCCCTACATGCTTTTTATAAATCAACTTCCCGGTGTGTTTTATAAATCAAACTTGACCCCAAAATGTCATCCAATTTTTCCTCAGACATTTTTTTTTTACTACCAATTTAACACTCTTCTCAGATAATTTAGGAAAGCTCAAAAAAGCAACTCAAGCTTCAAGTCTTTCACACAAACCTATCCTGCAATAAAACCAACAAGGCAGACTTTCCGGCAAGCAAAGCTTTTGAATGGTGATTATTTCATTAAGAGGTTAAAAAGGCACATGTCGTTCTCCACTCACACAAAGGCGATAAGGTTTCCCCCCTAGCCCACGTTCACACACAGTAGCACTGTGGCATACTTCTCCACGTCTGTAATGTGAACCCCAGCTTTCTGGGGTAAAATGATAGGGGCTATCAAAGGGATTAATCGTATCCCTTCATTCTATACCCTTTAATCCTAAAATAAGCAGTTCTAAATGCATTCCACAACAGCATATGCACTTTTTCAGAGGGTGAAATCAGTGCTCCATGATGACATTCCTGAAATATTCCAGGTTATTCCTCGATAGATAATGATGCAGATTCAGAGAGAGGCTGGAACTACGGGGGGGGGGGGGGGGGAGGAGTACTCTCGCTTCAA
>JAPYYJ010001148.1:0-14594 GCA_028533885.1 Nasua narica | reverse complement strand
CGCCCCAGGCTGCTCTCTCGGCCCCGCCCCGGACACAGTGATGGGGGGATGACTTTACTGCAGAAAACTGTCAGCATCTTAATCAAGGACACATTCTCCCTCAGAAGGGCTGCTCTGCTTCTGGGAGAACTCGGGCCTTTATTAGCCACCGAGGCATTATTACGAGCACTGTGAACAAAAAGCAGAAAGAAAGAAAGAAGGGGGGGGACAAAGGACGAAGCGGACTCTCGGCATCCACACGAGAAAGGAGAGCGTCAGGTCGGTTCCGATGGGCAGTGAACGGGCCCCTGACCAGCCGGCTTTGCTTCTTTAAGTTTTTGAGACGTGAGTCCTGCTTGATGTTGGATGTGGGGCCAATATCCTCCCGAGAGCCGAGCCCCTATCTCCACTTCGCCTTGGGGGACGTGGGTAACTTTCTCCAATCAGCACCAGAAACCCCCGCTCCGGCTGCAAGGCTTACCTGTGCAGTGGCGCCCCGACCCAGGAGCCCCGCTGTGCGCCCCCCGGAAATGCTCTGCCCGCGTCCCCCCAAGGAGCCCCCAGGAGCCCGGGGAGGGGAGAACTGCTCGAAGGCCCTGGCCCAGCTGGGAAGGAAAGCCAGGGACGGGGACAACTTCCCAGGGGACAGTGGCCTGGGGAGCAGGGGTGGGAGCCCAGCACCTCCCGCCCACCAGCCCCTCCTCCTTCCAGAAGGCAGCCTGAGCAGCAGGTGTCCCGCTTTCTGGGCAAATAGACACTGCGCCCCTGGCTGAACTTGGTCTTCAGGGGACATAACTAGGGGGCTCACAGGAGGGCAGGACTGGCTTTCAGGCATGAGTCCAACTTCTCCCTGGAGCCAGAGCAGGGACCTGGCCCCGGGGGTGAGGTCACCGCCCCCTCCCTCGCCCCCGCAGCCGCCCGCCCTTCGACCTCCCGGGCAGAGAGGACAGAGGACGACCTGCCCCATGGCGGGGCCTCCCTTACCGCCGCCCCAAGTCAGGAGCTACCCCACATGCCTCCTGACAGCATCTGGGAAGGAAAGGCCGCCCGCGGGGGGCGGAGCTCGGGCGTCTTGGCTGCGGGGTCCTCGTACATTCTCCCCGGGGCAGAAAGGAACGCAGACCAAGCAGGTGCACAGGGACCTGCGTGGGAGGGCTTCCTCCTATCACGCACGGTCAGCCACACAAAGGGGGAGTTATCGTTATTCTCGTTAAGCAATGTTCCAGGTTCAGTGAAGAAGTGATTTTAGATTCTTGGCCAAGGCTCTGCCTTATCTTTTTCTCTAGACAATCCTGGTCCTTGTGGCTTCAGCTTCTGAAAACCACTGCTTAGGAAGATATGAATGTTTGAAGGTCTTTTTCTCCCCTAAGATACGCACATTGTAATAGGTATTGCAAAGATTCATTTGCGTGCCTCTGGATAAAAGCAGATTTCATACACTAATAACAGATATATCAACTGATGGAAAATACTTACTTAGGGGCCATTGGGGAAGCAGATACGAATTATTCTTTCTTTTTAAACAAATTTTTGTGTCGTGGCAGCAGGCTATGAGGCAAATAAGGAAAGGCATGAGCATAACTCTAAGACAGAAGGAAAATCACTGTTTTTTAAAGAAATATGTAAACACTAAGTGAGAGAATGCATAACAGAATGTGTTTATGGATTCTGAATCTTGCCAAAGCAAAACAAGTTTTGAGAAATATTTAAAACATCATCAGTAACCTTGAACGTATCACATTAAAATGTCTTCAGTAGACAATGGGGCCACCCAGGAAAGAAAACCAGTATCTCAGAAGGAATAAAAAGTTAAACTAAAGTCAACATTTTGAGCTCATAATGAAAGGAGAAAGTGTGGACCCAGAAAAAGTCCGGATCAAATAACATTCATTTGAAATTTCCAAAAAATTAAAAACCTTCATTTCAAACATATATCTTTCTCTGCCTAGCGTTGACAATTACGTACACCGTATTTCTTTGTCTTCCAGGGAAAAATACATGATAAAGAGGCAATGAATTTCAGGCAATGAATTTTGTTTGGTTCATTTAGTAAATTTTTACAGAGTGCCTAATGCATGCCAGGCACTTATCTGGGAGCCGAAGATAAAGCGTGGAGCAAACTGATGAACATTATTGCCCTTGTGGAGTCTATATTCTAATTAGGGGAAGAAAGTGGTAACCCAAATAAAGATTGTTGGAAGGCATTAGGTGCCATGGGGATAAATAAAGCAAGAAGGAGAGAGATATGTCAAGGGGATACAATTTAGCAAGGACAGGCAGGAAAAGCCTCCCTTAGAAGGCAGTATTTGTGCAAAGATCTCATGGAGTGAAAGATCTAGTTGTGAACTATCTGGAGAAAACGTCCAGGCGGAGCATAAGATAAATATCAGCCGTGCTAGCTCAGGATGAGAGTTCGCGGCTAAACATTCCGCGCCCAGTGAACGTAGAGACAGCTAGAAGGCACACTCTGCATGGTTCCGGAGAAGGTCTCCAGTGGGACGGAGCCCACTTACCCACGTGCGTGTCCCAGTTACCTACTGCTGTGTAACAAACTACTCCAAAACCGCGCGGCATAAAGCAGTAACTGGCACGTTCTGCTCATTGGTGCTGTGGGTCAGAAATGCAGGTAGGACACAGCCCCACGGTGTCTGAAAGTCTCCGCTAGGAAACGCTGCAGCCTGGGGGTGGGGGGGGGGGTGACTCAGATCCCTGGGGGACCCAATCATCTGGACGCTTCTTCCTTCCCATGTTGGATGTCTGCCTGGGAAGGCTCAAAGCTGACTCTCAGCTGGGACTACCCATCGGCAGGCCTGCAGCATGGCCGCCTCGGGGGAGGGGGATCAGGATCCCAAGAGCAAGGCTTCAAAGAAACCAGGTGGAAGATAAATGGCTTTTTCTGATCTAGCATTGAGGGTCCACATACCATAGCTTCCACTGCTGGGAAAGTCACAAGCCAGGAGAGGAGACACAGATCCCACCTCTTGATGGCAAGAGTGTCAGAAATGTGTGGCTACATTTTAAAACCAGCACACGTAGTAACTAACTCAGGTTAGTGGGTTGGCTTCTCTTCCTTCTTCGTGTCACTCTCCCCGGTGCCCCTACTTCAGTTCCCAGAACCACTGCCACCTTCTACCTGACTCCAGCCCTCGTCTCCACCTCTGCTCTGGGGGCACCCAAGAGAAGACACTGTTCAGAGCTTCAACCTTCAAAAAAAAAAGTGGGGACCCTCCAGGCCCATCGGATGGGTTTGGGTAGAGGTAGAAATGAATTCTAAATTGAGCTCACTTCAGTCGAAAGTTGTGATGGTCTCTGGGACCAAAGGAAACTCACCCCAGGATACAGTCTGACACCACGTTCTTTCCTAGGACCTGTCAGGTCTTCTAGTTTTATTCCTCTTTCGCTTCGTGGCTGTCTGCTTTCCCTTGACGGCATAACACATGGGAGAGCTTCATAATAACCTTTAAATTCTCTGTTTCACGAAGAGAAAGAACAGTGATACATGCATGAGTCTTAACAAAGGCCAGAACTGCCCCCTCTTTTGATTTGGTTTCTTCCGTCTCGTATGGGCACGCCAGGATTCGGACTGACTCGAATTGCACCACATCTGAGCGGCCCCATCTAAAAAGAGGAAAAAAAAATACTCCGGGACATTATATTTTTTTTTTCTCTGCAGGTGATTCACTTTTCTCTCATCTACTTTGAACATATAAAATTCAGAATATGTCAACCATAGCACCAATTCATTTCAAAGTATTCACCATTAACCAGGGCTATTTCTGGGCCTCGATGTCTCTGCCCTTTCTTATAAGTAGCCTGCGGTATTTTCATAGCAACGAGCAGTGAGCCTGCTCTAAATCTTCACTGGTTTAGAAATTGTTTCCAAGAAATCCACCAGTTGATTTGTTTACCGGTATGTTTTTTGGGTTTTTGTTTTTTTGTTTTTTTGTGTTTTTTTCCCCTTTGCACTCTGCTTTACCAAAGCATTTTCCTGCAGCTTCCAACTCATGCCTACTAGTTGCTGATACGGACTGCGGCTGAAATGATGATGATGAAGGTGACGGTGATGATGGGGGCTGGGGGCGCCCCGATGCCACTGCTGGTGGTGACGGCAGCCACAGCGGTGGTGCCCCCAGCACCGGGGATACTGGCTGAAGATAGAGGGTATTCGCAGTGCCTGGTTTCCTAACACGGAATAGTCCGTTCACATTCTAATTCCCTGGTGTGCCTGCTTATAATTTTAACCTCACTGTGGTCTTCACAGGTAATCACTTAAGAACCTAATCTGAGGACCTTAACCAGCCAGAAACACCAGAACCCAGATGAGTCCTGCCAACCCAACGTGGAGGTCCCATTACTGGGTGGGGGTCTCCTCGAACGTTCTCTCAGACCATGGAGGTCTCTAGGGGAAGCATTGCCGTAACGCAAAAGGAATCATTAGGGATTCCTGAGCTGTGTCCCCTGTGGAGCTTTTAGGGAAAGAAGTCCCTGCCTAGAGACACAGAATCCCCTTCTTTAAAAATGAGCCCTTTTTGGGCACCTGGGTGGCTCAGTTGTTAAGCAACTGCCTTCGGCTCAGGTCATGATCCTGGAGTCCCTGGATCGAGTCCCGCATCGGGCTCCCTCCTCAGCGGGGAGTCTGCTTCTGCATCTGACCTCTTCCCCTCTCTCATTCTGTCTCTCTCTCAAATAAATAAATAAATAAAATCTTTAAAAAAATTAAAAAAAAAAAAAAAACGAGCCCTTTTTAATCCGCTCTCGGAGGGACCAAGTGCTAGGAAGCTCACGGCATCGCAAATACATCCGTCTTTACAAAACCGTGTCATGACGGGCTCACAAGTACAGGTCTGCTCTTGGCCTCCGAGGGAGGGGACGCAGGCCCTCTTGGACTGTAGGGCTTTCATCTAAGGTAGAGGGGCCAAGGTCACAAGCCATCTCCAGGAGCCGGGTGGGGAGGCGTGACCTGGTTCCACCTGGATGATCGGGAGGAGAACAGATGAGGAGCCGGTTCAGCTGGAAACAACCGCGCCCCGTTTTCTTTTTCTTTTCTTCCAAAATAAATACAGAACTCACGCAGCATTTTCTGCATCATCTCAAGCAGGAACCAGACGGGTATAGAAATAAGTGTATTGATCAGACTCCACCCACTCACTTCTGTTATTGGAGACGAGAATATAGGGGCTGTGGTTTTCAAAGTCAGCGCAGGGTAGGAGCAAGTGTCAGCTGGTATCAAATGGCTCCCCAAAATAACCTTGCTGGAAATGGATCATTTGATAAAATATTCCTAAAGCATTTCAAGATACATAATGAGGGGTTTTTTTGGTAACAAACTTGGCAGGATTTTCCTCCAGTTTCCAGTTTTCCAAGTATGATTATTTTATTCCAAAATGCTTTTAAGTTTGCAAGATGAGCTCACTGCTTACCTTCCCCCTATGCTGAACTGTCTCTTTTACATTTTGCAGTTAATTTTAAACCTGAGATTGATGACTTCTTGGGTGCTGAGTCACTAGAACAAGAATGGCTGGATTTTCAATTACTTGTGGGCAAAATGGGAAGTTTGGAACTGGTATGCGGACAACATTCGCCATATCCCTTAAGAGACTAGAAATGAAATGGCAAACCTTGCTGACCAGGAGAATTTCTGATGCTCCCCGGGAAGGGCCCTCCTCTTGTGGTTTTTCCTGGTTACAGGAAAAGAACATTGAGATAACTTTTAATGCAATATTTTCATCTCTCCCGCTGGACCAAATGTGCCATGCGTTCAGTCTCTCATTCTTAAGATCTTAGCACCATTCATTATTCCTTGAACGTGAAAGCCAGGAGTCCTAAGTAAATTCTTGCTGACAGCTTGATTAACGACTTTGAGAATCAGGAGATGACAGATCTGAGTGTGGGCTGGGAAAGCTGAAAAAGAAAGAAGAGCCTTGCTTTCTTGAAAAATAGCCTTGGTGGGCTGGACTGCATCCCCCTAAAATGTGTATGTTGAAGTCCTAATCTCTAGTATTTTAGAACATGACTATATTTGGAGACAGACCCTTGGAGAGGTAACTGAGGTTAAATGAGACCATTAGGGGGTGGGCCCTCATCCAACAGGACTGTGGTCCTCATAAAACATGCCCAGAGGAAAGACCACGTGAAGACACACGGAGAAGACGGCCATCTACTTCTACAGGGAGAAGAAATAACGCCACTGACCTCTTGACCTTGGGCCTCCAGCCCCCAGAACTGTGAGAAAATAAATGTCCGATGTTTCTAGGCACCAGGACGTGGCTCTTTGTTACGGCAGCCGTGATGGATGAGAACAGGGCGATCTCGCCTTTAGCTGGGGCTCTGTGCTCTGAAAGTGGGCATTGCTCGTAGGCACGCAGCTCCAGAGTAAAATATGACATGGTGTTACATCAAAGTCAAGGATGAGAGACATTTGAACTTGAGCGTTCAATTTGCAGCTGGTCAGACAGAGCTTCTGTGAAATGCGTTGTCCCCAAAGAGTTCCAAATGATTTATAATCTCCGAGTGAAAACCTAAGTGACCTTCTTATACTAATATTTGAAATACCTCTGCTGCAACTCCCACCAAAAATGCAAAAGGCATCTGGATCGTATCTCAAATCACTGCTCAGTGATCTGAGCAGAAGTTTTAAGGCCCAAGGGATCCTCTGTGAGCCCGCAGATCTATGAGGCCACGTACCCACCGGAGCCAGGAACTGGCAGCTTCCCTCCGGCTGTATAAACCGGCAACACGAGGCTGGAAGCGAACCACGAACTCGGACCCATGAGAGGCAGGCTGGTGGGACAGCCCGCGTCAAGTCCCCGCGGAGCCCGGCGCCACCTCGGCACCCCAGCTCCCCTGCATTCTTCTCCCCACCTCTCTGTCCACCAGCCCCCAGATCCCGTCCAGGCTCCCTCTCGGACCCCCGCCTGCTTCCCCAGGTCCCCGCAGGGGGCCGCAGAGCAGAGGCGAGGGCTGCGGGCTCAGGCTTCCTCTCCGTGACCCAAGGGACGCCACCGCCCTCCGTGGACTCAGTCTCCCCCTCTGTCAAGTGGGTGTCCTGCCAGGCCCTGTGGGCCAGAGGGGGGCTTCCCTGGGGTGCTCCAGGCCCGGCTCCCCTGCCCGGCTTTCCTCATTCCCAGCACAGCGGCTACTGGGTATCTCCGGACCCACCCGCCTCCTCCACCCCTGCCGTCACCCTCCTAGCTCGGGTGACCGCCTCTCCCCCCAAGTCACCACCGGCCCCTCCCATGGATCGTCCTGGCCCTGGGCACACGCTCCCACCCGCCCCACACATGGACACGGCCACCACGTCGGGTCCCTGCTAAAGCTCACCCAGGCCTCCCAGCTACTCTGAAGGACCCTCGGTGCCCCCAGTGTGGCCCCCCAGGCCCCACATTCTCCCCCCCGCCCCCGGTTCCCCTCCAGCCCCTTCGCCTGCCTTCTGCCCTCAGCAGCCCCATGCGTTGCTGCGGCCACGGCACACTGTCTGTCGGGAACCCGCCGTGCCCCCGGCCTGCAGCCTTCCCAGCGCTGTGCCCCTGCTCCAGCCTCTCCCCTGCCCTTCCCAGCAGGTGGGATCCTCGTTGTCCCGACAAGCCCCGGCACGGCTGCCCCTCTCCCCGGAAGCCTTTCCCGGGTGACGCTCTCCTCCCTCCTGCCCCCACACACACCGACCACCCCCGAGGTGGCCCTGCCGGCCACTCCCTTTGTTCCCACAAGCCAAGGACAGCGACCTCCTGGCCGCTGCCCAGGGCGACACCTGGCACGTGCTTGCTGGGGGCTCAGCAAGTGTCTGTTGAATGAACTAAGGCACTCTTTCCCACGTCTCCTCTCCCAGCTGGATCGTGGCTCCGGGAAGGGAGCTGGGACTCCCGCTCTCTGGGTCCCCCATGTCCCCCCCCCCCATGGGTCCCACACATCTGTCGGGGGATTGGTCAGCTCAGCCCGCGGGGTCCGCGGTGACCGTTTCCTGCTGCTTGTGGGGCCGGTAAACCCCGGGGGGGGGGGGGCATCAGGACCAGGATGGAAGAAGGCGCTGGGGGCCGACGGCTGAGCGGCCGTGAGCACAGCCGCATGTCTCAGTGACTCCTGTCCCAGTGAGAAGAGATGTAACAGGTCGGGGACCTCTGGGCAGAAGCGGGAACCTGTGGCTGTCTCCTTCCGGCCAGCGCTCCAGAGAGGGGCGCAGCCCATCCTTCTGCAGCGGGGCCTGCCAGGGAAGCCCGATCAGGAGAAACACGCTCGGGCCGCCCCCCGCCTTCTCGGGTTTGACGGATCATCCAGAGGTGACTGTGCGGTGAGAGGCGCGGGGAGGCCCAGATGTCAGTCGAGCCCTCAGCTGCTCAAAAAATATTGGGCTCCTCAGTCCTGGAGGCCGTGGTATTGATTTCTCCTCCGGCGACGCACTGGGATGCCGAGTCCTAACTCCCTGGGGATTACCAGCGGTCATCTTTAGTGGCTGCTGTGCTCTGACCGCTCTCCAGACCTGCTGAATCTGGGCCTGGGGTCTCCCTCCGCCCGTCGGGGCTCCTCCCCACAGATGGGGTAAGGATTAGCCCAGTGGCCACGCAGCCACCGAGGCCATCGATGACTGCAGAGGCCCTGGCGATCAGTACGTCCCCGTGCCTGACCGTCTGCCTGGCCTGGAGGAGAGGGCTCCTGGGTCAGCCCCTGCGGCTTGGTCCCCACTGCCCCATCCTGCTCTGCCTGGGATCAGCTCAAGTCTCCTCCTTTGTAGCTCAGCCTTCCCATCAGCCAAATAGGTAGATTAGCACCCATCCCCTGCATTAAGGCAGAGTGGATGGAGACGTGAGATCCCAGCAGCGGGATCCACGGCTGAGGGTCATGAGGAAGGAGCGAAGGGCCCAGCCCCCAGGGCCCCGGCTGCATCTATAGCACCGTGTGGTGGGATTGCTTTTATTCACTTAAAAATTAAGCTCATTCATCATAGTAAATTGCTGAAGGAGCAATCATTATTTTCTGCCTGTCCATCTTCCAGCCACCACTTTTTCCCTATATCATTCCAGTTCTTCCTTGGGGAAGCTTCTCTCCCATTCCCAAACATCATGGCAGTCCCCAGGGCTGAGCAGTCCCCCTACTCCCAGCGGGCACGCAGCCCAGGTCTGGCCCATTAGACCATGTTGTCTCCTGACTATAGCCACTGGCTTAGGAGGGAGGGTGACCCAGCCTGGTCTGACGACTGCCCTGCCAAAGAACAGCTGGGGGAAAGCCTCTTTCCTGCAGGGCCACGATGCTGCCAGGAGATAAGTCTGGCGTTCCACTTCTATTAGCTCACAACAAATTACTCCAAAAGGCAAGGGCTTAAAATAACCATTTCATTATCGCATAGATTCTGTGGGTCAGGAACGCAGATTAATTGTGTACCCCAACGTCTGGTGCCTCAGCTAGGAGGTATCCACAATGGGAAATGTCTCGACAGCTAGGGGCTGGAACCATCCAGAATTAGCTTCATTCAGTCTCAACCTCGTGCTTGTTGCTTGTTATTGGCTTGGACCCTGATGAGGCTGTGCCCTCGAGCAGGGCAGCCACGGACCGCAGGAATTCTTACAGCTCAGAGCTCCAAAGGAAAGTGTCCCTGAGAACAAAGAAAGAGCTGCACTGTCTTTTCCAACCTGAAGCCATAAGACTGCCCAGATTCAAAGAAAGCGGTCCTCGAGTCACCTCTCAGTGCCAGGAACTTCAAGGTCATACTACCGATGAGCATGGGAAATAGGAATATGGTTGTGGCCATCGATGGAAGATAGAATGCCACAGCTGTGCTTGCAGAAGGAAAGAGCCTTCCTACCCATGAAGCCAACACAGAGGAAAGCAGAACCATGACATGAAGAGCAAGACTTGATCCTGATAATATCATGCCAGCCCCTGGATCCATCCATGCCTGAAGCTAGATACTCTTGGACTTTTAAGTTACACGAACCAACAAATTCCCTATTTACCTTAAGAACTAGATTCCAGTCCACTGCAATGAAAAGAGTCCTGATGGCGGAAAGACAATACAGTCTGACAGTTACCAGGGTATGCGCCGTGGAGCCAGAAGACCCAATTGGATTTTGTTGTTTCCTCTTCGAGCTATTTAAACTTGGGGACAAATTCCCAGTGAGCTTGCTTTGGCTGCTTGATTAACAGAAACTTTCAAACTGCACACAAGGGTGGGCCAAGATTTCTTGTTCTCACCGTAAAAGAAAAGATGGATAAACCAAACTTCAGTACAATTCATAACTTCCATTCATCAAAAACACCATTAACAGAGTGAAAGGGAGTGACAAGGCAAGGCTCGGGTCATAAGAAGACATTTGCAATACGTATACCCGGCAATGGACTGTATCTAAAATATACAGAAAATTCCTACAAATCAGTAGGAAAAAGACAACCGATTAAGTAATAAACAAAGGATTTGAAAAGACATTAACAAAAGAGGAGATCCAAATACCCAACAAACATGTAAAACTCAGCTTCATTTCATGATCATAAAGGAGGTGTGACTTAAAGCCAAGAAAGACCACCACACATGACCAAATAGCTAAAATTTTTTAAAGACAGATACCAAGTGAGCCACCTGGGTGGCTCAGTTGTTAAGTGTCTGCCTTCAGCTCAGGTCATGATCCCAGGGTACTGGGATCGAGACCCATGTTAGGCTCCTTCCTCAGCAGGGAACCCGCTTCTCCCTCTCCCATGCCCCCTCCTTGTGTTCCCTCTCTCGCTATATCTCTCGCTGTCAAATAAATAAATAAAATCTTTTAAAAGAGAGAGACAGGTACCAAGTGTCAGCAAAGATGTGGGACAACTAGAATTCTCCTATGCTGTTGATGGGAGGGAAAATTGCAACCACTTTGGAAAATGTCTGGCAACATCTCCTAAGCTGAACTTCCACCTCCGCTATGACCCAGTCCTCCTAGCCTGGAAATCTGCCCCAGAGAAAGGAATGCACACATCCACCAAGGGATATATACGTGCGTGTTCATAGCAGTTGTATTCCTACAGAGGAAAAGAAAAAAAAAAAAACCACTTTAAAACCAATGTCCATTGTCCAAAAAATAAAATAAAATAAAATAAAATAAATAAAACCAATGTCCATTTGCAGTACAATGGAGTCTATTCATACATACGATGGGATGCTATGTGTAAAAAAAGAAGGAATGGGGGTCCTGGGTGGCCCGGTCAGTTAGGAATCCAACTCTTGGTTGGACCATAGAGGACCCTGACACCCAGCCCCACGAGGCACCACAGCTGGAGGCCAACACTGTCACCCTCATTCTCTATATGAGAAAGGAGTTGAAACCTTACACCCACACAAAAACCTGCAGGTGGATGTTTATAGCAGCTTTATTTAAAATGCCAAAAACTTGGAAGCAACCAAGATGTCCTTCAGTAGGTAAGTGGATAAATAAATTATGATACATTGAGACAGTGGAATATTACTCAGTGCTAAAAAGATGAATTATCAGTCCAGAAAAACACATGGAGGACACTTCAATGCGTATTATTAAGCAGAAGAAGCCAATCTGAAGAGGCTGCAAACTACATGGAGTCAATTACATGACATTCTGGGAAAAGCAAAACTCTGAAGACAGGAAAAAGATCAGCGGTTGCCACGGATTGGGGAAGGAGGGATGAATAGGCAGAGCGCAGAGTATTTTTAGGGCCGTGAAAATCCTCTGTATGATGGGTACATGCCCTACATGTTTACCCAAACCTACAGAACATGCTACACCAGGAAGGAACCCTGGTGCACACTAGGGACTTCCGGGAATCATCGCGTCTCAAGGGAGGTTCATCAATAGCAACAATGTCGCACTCTACGGGGGGCTGTCCATAACGAGGAAGGCTGTGCATGGAGTGGGACGGATCTGAACCTTCTCCTCCACGTTGTTGTGAAACAGAACTGTTCTAAAAGACAAAGCCTATTAAAAAAAAAAAAAGTCCTATCTTTACTTTGATTGGACCAGCATGGTCACGTGCCCAACTGTGACCCAATTGGAGTAGCCAAGAGGAATGCGAACCCTTCATTGGCTTGGCCCTGTGTTACTGATGCACCTGAGCCAATCAGAGTCGTGAGAGGAACGTGACCCTTCTGTGGACCCAGCTCCATCTCCAAGTTGCTAAAGGTTTTCACTTCTGAAATATTCATTCTTTTCTCAGCTGGCTTGGGAGCTAATAGAACTCAAGGGGGGCATGGGTGCAGAAGGCTGGACCCCAGGATCTTCGTGTTAATGCAGGAGGCAAAATGCACACATAATGCACCAGGACACATGCACACTTGCATACACACACGCAAACACACACATCCCTGTACACATGACCACGTGAGCACACACACGCCTGAACGAGGGGGCTGTGGGTGATACTCCTCCACTTCTGGGAGACCCCAGCCCCACCGTCTACCCACCAACCACACCTTGTAGTGGCTCTACCTGTGCTTCGGCTTGCCTGTGGATTAGCCCACATCTGCAAAGAAAATGTTTTAAAGAAGGTGGGGTTTCTCTACTGTTGGACAAAAACTGGAGGTGGACGTGGTGCCCAGGGAGAACATCATCTGCAAAAGAAGATTCTTCGGCATGACAGGAGCCCAGAAGTCTGGGAAATGTGCGGTAACTCCTCAGTCTGATGGCAGGGGTGAGGCCTACTGCTGAGAGTTCTGGCCCCGCCCAAGGCCCAGCCTCCTTGCTCAGTCTCACCCTCTGAGCCCCTCCCCAACTACAGAGCCATTTCCAGGCCCTCCTCTGCTGGGTTTCAGCGCTAATTATGGGGGTTTTCTCTCCTGGAGCCTGAAGAAAGTATTGTGTTCTTTCTCCACTCTGCCCTCCCAGTTTTGTTTTTGTTTTTGTGTTATTGTTGGGTAAATAGAAGTATGGAATGAGAAAAAAAATCCTTTTAAATGTTTATGGCCCAGGAGCGCCTGGGTGGCTCAATGGGTTAAGCATAGGACTCTTGATTTCTGCTCAGGTCCGGATCGCAGGGTCCTGAGATGGAGCCCCATGTCTGAGGGGAACATATATCCATATGCATATATCCATGCTGAGCACGGAGCTTGCTTAAGACTCTCTCTCCCTCTCTCTCTGCCCATCCCCTCTCCACTCATGTGCACTCTCTATCTCTTAAAAAAAAAAGTTTGGGGGCCCATATAGCACCAAAGTGACCTTGTCTCTGAATTCGAGACTTCCCGTTACAAAGAAAGTGACTAAGCTCACTCATTAACAGCCTTCCAAACCCCAGTTAACTCACCCTTGCAGAGCCAGCTGCCCGTGACCTTGAGGAGGGCTTCAGGGTGTGGCCGATCCCTGGTACAGAAGGAGACAGTGACAAACACTTGTCCGTGCTGACCGATCTCTCCGGGGCAGAGGTGAGCCTCCTGCACCAGCGGCCGACGTGCCTGCAACCCTTCCAGCGCTCAGCTTCCCTCCTCCGGAGGGGCTGATTCTTCCAGCATTTTCGCCTTGCAAGTGGCAGAGCCAACAGCTGGTTCTGACCTGGGTGCAGTGGACCTCAGTGTGGTTCACACGGAGCCACTAACCTCTGACCGCTTCCGAGAGAAACTCCCGGGCTGACCACTCTTCCTACAATTGCCTATCTCAGTTGTACTGAAATGCATTCTTTGACTTCACACCACTCGTGTTAACATGATACTGCAACGAGATTGTTGCGGCAAAGTTACCCTTTTTGGAGAATGTGTCCAGGGTAGAACTACTCCCCAGCCTCCCTTCGCCCTGCCTCCCAGCTACATGCCCCATCCACACTGGTCACAGCCCTTACTGGAGCCTGGTTAATACCCAAGGATCTCAACACTGATGAATCCCAAAGGGGCACTTAGAAGCAGGAGGGTGTGGAAGTCAAGAGGACAATTGTCTCATCCTCTGAGGGCTGAAGACAATTTTCCTCCTTGTCCCACAACACATTTGTAGCTAACAGACTTGCCGATTGTCAGAAAAGAAGCGGCCCCCTTGGGACGGGCTCTCAGCACTTGGCGAGCTCAGCGCTATTCATCATGTCCCATTTTGTCTCCCGGGGATGTCACATCCACGCTAGCTTCTCGGCTTACTGCTCCTCGGTTATCTCCCTGAAACAAATTTCCTTAAATTGATTCTGTAGAATCCCATTCTAGAACTTGCCATCATTTCTAATGAATATAAATTTCCATAAGAATTTTTTAAATTGGCCCCCAGCATTAGTTTCCCAGCATCCATATGATAAATTTCACAGGTTTCCAAACCTGCATAGATCAAAACCGAATAGACCAGAGCTTCAAATGAGAAGTACTGAATCATTGTGCTCTCCGGTGCTTAGGGAAAGGCTTTTAATTGGAGTAATCAACACACAGTAATAAAAGCACTTTTATGGTCATTTATGATATTCACTTATAAGGACACTCAGTTCAAAACCTATTGATTGACCAAACATTCAACCATTTGACAACTATTTTTAAATAACTAGTCTGTGCGGAACACTGTTAGATGTGATGAAGTGGATGAAGCGATATAATACGATGCCATCAAACGAGGCAAACGACGACAAGTTCCTGCCATGCACCGAGGACTCTGCTAGACGCTGAGACACAGCGGTGAGCGACACGCAGATCTGCTCACGGCGGGGATGACGGAATAGACGGGGGC
>JAPYYJ010001147.1:0-14594 GCA_028533885.1 Nasua narica | reverse complement strand
TGCCTGGGTGGCTCGGTCATTAGGTGTCTGCCTTCGGCTTGGGTTGTGATCCTGGAGTCCTGGGATCGAGCCCCACATCGGGCTCCCTGCTCAGCAGGGAGCCTGCTTCTCCCTCTCCTACTCCCCCTGCTTGTGTTCCCTCTCTTGATGTGTCCCTCTCTGTCAAATAAATAAATAAAATATTTAAAAATAATAATAATAAAAAATAAAATAAAATATTTTACATGCATCAAGATAATGGTTAAATTTGAGGAGAATAGTAGTGACTAAGAGGTGAGTAGCATTCTCCTCATCTGTGTATTGGTTACACAACTGTTCACTTTGTGAAAATCCACTGAACTCGAGAATTTTGCATTTTTGTATGTTTGTATGCTATACTTTAACAAAAGTTTACTAAGTAAAAATGCTCCGTATTTGCCTTTTCCCACTTTTTAAAGTAGCTACTAGTGTAAGACTCCTGAATGAAGGCTTCATATCCCCATCTTTTTGCTGGTGCTTGGTACATAGTAGAGGCTTAATAAAGACAAGTAAATTGACACAAATCAATAATTAATTATACAAAGTCAGTAAGAATTACTTGATTTTCAGTCTTTCAGCTACTTGCTATAGGTCCATGAGTAGTTAAAACAAAAACAAAAATGCTTGAGTCCCTGTCCTCTGAGAGATATAGATGGTATTTGGATACATGTGTGAGAGAAAGAAGCCAAGACATACATGCTAATAACTAATACGACACGCACCATGTGTGCGGTGAGGATAATAAATGCCATAGGGAAGGAGGGAGACATTCCAGTGGGATTAACCAGGAAAGGAATAACTGAAGGAGTAGCATGTGAGCATGATAAACATCTTAGAGCGATGAAGGAATGGACTAGCACTCACAGAATGCTTAACACTGCATGCCAGGCACCACGTGACCATTTCCACACTCACTCAATCCTTACGATACAGCTAAGCTCACTAAGACCCTGACAGACTGAAAAATTTGTGCAAGATCACACAGCCAGTAAAGAGCATACAGTGTGACCTAAACTTTTGGCTCCAAAATCAATGTCCTTCTGCTACACCATGCTGCCACTGTCTTGAACAAGAAGAGCTTGATATCTTTGGCCAAAAATCCAAAAGCTCACACACGAAATCTGACAAAAATCGACAAGGAATTTTTTTCCTACCCTATATATGCTTCAAAATATTTTTATTCTTCAAGGTTACCTGACCAAAGCCAAACCAAAACAGACCACATTTGTTTACAAGAATGATGGTGTAAATTGACAGTACTGAAATTTTTAATTCACAGCTTGAGATCAATCCATTCAGCTATTCTTTTCGGAAAAAAGATTTTAGTCAACCTCAGGCTTCTAATTAGAGAGCATATTACCTAAAAGACGCATCATTCTTATGCTTTTGTCACCACATAATATAATACGTTCATTTTGGCAATAAGCATAAATACCTATTTATAATCTTGTTTTGGAAAAGGACCTTCACAGATTCATTGCCTCTTCTTGCCCTTCTCCATTTTTAGAAGACCTTTACTCATTCATTCAAACATACTGAGGAGCCTTCAATATCTCAGGAACTCTTCCCTCAATAATGAATAAGAGAAGCCTTGTTTTCAAGAGATTATCTAATGTAACAACAATTTAGCCCGATCTTACTTAATTTTGTTTGGTTTCCAGATGAAGCTCCTTCAACTTCTTGACCTACAACCTACAAACTCATCAGAACTCATTCTCCCTTTCTGCTTTATTCCATTTTTCTATCTCATTCCATTCAACTTTTCCTTGACCCTTCATCCCCAAGCTGTACTATCTCCTTGAGGATAATACTGTACCAGTTATGTCCTTTCCTTCTCTTCCTTTCAGAACTACTATAGTACTCCCCTGTACCACCCTTGCCACAGCATTTAATACATTGTTATAATTGGGCGCCTGGGTGGCTCAGTTGGTTGAGCAACTGCCTTCGGCTCAGGTCATGATCCTTGAGTTCCTGGATCAAGTCCCACATCGGGCTCCCAGCTCCACCGGGAGTCTGCTTCTTCCTCTAACCTTCTCTCTTCTCATGCTGTCTCTCACTTTCTCTGTCTTTCAAATAAATAAATAAAATCTTTAAAAAAAAATACATTGTTATAATTAGTTATTTACTTCATTCAACCCACCAGCTACTTATTGAATACTTCCTATGTACCAACCCATGGTCTACCCCTTGTCTAGGTATTGAGGATATAAAAAATATATTTTTTCCCTGGTGAAAATCATATTCCAGGGTGGGTAGACTATAAATCAGACAAAGAAGTAAATAAATAGTATGGCAGAATGTAATGAGGTTATAAAAATTAAAAAATAGGGGCGCCTGGTGGCTCAGTGGGTTAAAGCCTCTGCCTTCAGCTCAGGTCATGATCTCAGGGTCCTGGGATCGAGCCCCACATTGGGCTCTCTGCTCGGCAGGGAGCCTGCTTCCCACCCCCCCCCGCCTGTCTCTCTGCCTACTTGTGATCTCTCTCTCTCCCTCTGTAAAATAAATACATAAAATCTTAAAAAAAATTTTTTTTTAATAATTTAACAGTTCATAGTTGTGCTGATAAACTGAAACACGGAGAAAAAAAACCAGAATGTAAGAAAAGGCCAAAAATCAAGGATGATTCTCATATTTTTGGTGTGAGGAACTGGGTAAATGATGGAGCTGTTTTGCAGAGCTGGGAAACAATGGAGGAAAAGGTTTGAGAGAGAAAGATTAAAGAATTCTTTCTCTGCCATGTTAAACTTGAGATACGTTTTTGACATTCAAGAATAGAGGTCAAGTAGGTAACTAAATATGCAACTCTGCAGCTCAGGAGAGAGGTTGGCCTGGAGCTCCGGATATGGAATGTGTCAGAGTAAAGATGGTATTTAACGCCATGGACTGACCTGAATGAAGAAATTATTTCAGAATTCAGATAGGTGTTCAAGAGGCAATGATACTAAGTGAGAAAGATGGGAATAGAGCATTATTAACCAAGGATTTGGCAATACAGACATCAGTGACTTAACAAGAGGGATTCTATGAGTACAAAACTGTTGAGTACAAAAGCCGTACTCAATGATGAGTACTCAAAAATGAGTGCAAAATCTTTTTGGACAGGGATGGAAGCCATGGGATGTAAAGAAGTTGAGAACCAGGAGCTTTTCCATAAAGAGGAAGAAAGCAAAAGGGTGAAGCCATTAAAAAATATGGGTTTCACTTAAGGGTTTTTTTTTTCCCCTTTAATTGAAATAACCCATTGGAGATGGTGGGGTGCCTGGGTGGCTCAGTCGTTAAGCGTCTGCCTTTGGCTCGGGTCATGATCCCAGGGTACTGGGATTGAGCCCCGCATCGGGCTCCCTGCTCCACAGGAAGCCTGCTTCTCCCTCTCTCCTCCTTCCTCCTGCTTGTGTACCCTCTCTCACTGTGTCTCTCTCTGTCAAATAAATAAATAAAATCTTTTTAAAAAATTAAAAAAAAAAAAGAAAGAACCCATTGAAGATGGAAAGACTGACGATGCAGGACAACCTGGACAAGAGGGAAGCCCTAAGTCTTTAAATCTTTAGCTAGACAATAGGGAATAAGCTCTAGGGTGCAAGTGGAGGGCCTAGTCTTTGGGAAGGACAGGCACTTCACCCACTGTCACAGGAAGGTAGAGTATACGGGCACAGATGCAGGTGGTTCAGTAGTTGTGAGGGTGGAATAATAGAAAACTGGCTTGAAGTAGGCGTTCCATCAGGCGGGTACCGCAGAGGGAAAGAAGGATAAGCTTCTGAGGTATAAGCAAGAAGAAAAAGGTATATTGATAGAACATGAACTCCGAGCTAGATAAGGGAGGGAAAAAGGACATGAATGGCATACAGTAAAAAGCAGAAAGGTTAATGGACAGGAGCACCTAAAGGAGTTCAAAAATAAATTTGAGGGATAAGGAAACTAGGTAAGTAGATGAAAGTGATCCGTTTTTCTAAAACGTTGGTAAGTGAAGCAGTTACCAGCACTGAGAAAGTTTAAGGTTGACCATCGGAGTAGGTTTCTGATAGGGGTGGGGGAGGTCTAAAAGCTAAGAGATCAGATGTTGGATTACCCAAGAGGATGTAGCAATCCCTACGTATGATGACAGGAACTGTGGAAAGGCAGGGAGCCAGGTACTGATGAGGAGGTATAACAAGGAGGCAATGACAGATCCAGAAGGGATAAGTCTGGCATGTATTTCAAAAGAGGTAGGAGTTTGGGGCAAGAAAAAAAAAATGGACTGAAGCAGCAAATGGGAGAATGAGTTCTAAATGGGAGGTGGGATTGGGGCTGAAGATGTGGGGTGAACAAACATCATTACTTAAGGACTACAAGGAAACAGAGTTCCAGGGAATAGGTAGGGCAAGAAAGTGAAAGCAATTTTGTTCAACTCTATGTCTCTATTTCATTACAATAAACTACTGATTCCAGGAGGCCAACTGGAAGGGCTAGGGGAGGGGCCCTGAAAGGCTGGAAGACTGTGTCGGGTGAGGATATGCACAAAGCCAAATGAATATAAATTTCCCAGTAATAACAGCTAACCTGGGACTCTCAGACTCTAAAAGATCAACCAAAACACCTTTTCTAAGCTTCGAGAGAGCAGATCAGGATCTTTTTTTTTTTTAAAGATTTTTATTTATTTATTAGAGAGTGAGAGACTGAGAATGAGAGGGGAGAAGGTCAGAGGGAGAAGCAGACTTCCCGCAGAGCCGGGAGTCCGATATGGGACTCGATCCCGGGACTCCGGGATCATGACCCGAGCCGAGGGCAGTCGCTCAACCAACTGAGCCACCCAGGCGCCCAGAGAGCAGATCAGGATCTTTCCAATAAGTCTTCTTTCCGTTTAAATTAACAACGGAAGAATCCTAATGGTAATTACTTTCATGTAGAGGACCTTGCACACCTCAAAAGAATTCAGAAAAAGAATATTTATTTAATTCATTCAATACCTTTAAGCGCTATTTGGCCTGGAGTGATAAGGAAAATCTCAGAAAGGAATCTCAGGCATGTTAGGTTTATCCCCCTCTCATTTCATTTCTTCCTTTCACAAAAGTCAATGGTGAGAAAAAGAGCAACCACAATTGAGGATGGAGTGAGCTGGCAACAGGGCTGTTCTGAGGACAAGCAGGTTCCTCTGCACACCTGCCTGTGACCTCACGGTAACACTTGTGCAGGTGTGGAAAGAGTCCGACGGCTTAAAATAACAAATACCACAACAGCCTCTAACTGTCCGCCCTGAGGTACTTTGTCCAACTGCACACCACTCCCTACTGCAGTGTTTCTCTGAACAGAAAAACGACCCACTTCGGGGAGAGTCAATATAAATTACGACTTTCTCTCGCTCAGAGAAACAAATTTACCTGCATGAAGAATTCTGAGAATACTTTTTCTAACGGTATATATTTGACTTTATGAAGAAACAGTGTTGACAGTATCACGATAAAACTTCATAATCCAATGGTGAGTACTATCCCCTAACACAATACATCAAATCAAGACAAATTAATTTCAGTCGTCACTATACATAAAAGGAAATGTCTAAAATACATGATTGATGTAGAAAAAAGCCAATTATATTGCTATAGGACTCTTTTTAAGAAACATGCAGAATCACTCCATTGGCTTCAAGAGGAAGCACCATGGGAACGTAGAATACCCCCAAGCATGGATGGAATTATTTGTGTATGAAAGGGAGAGAAAATAAAAGGTAAATAAGAAGAAGAATACAACACTTCTAAATACTGAAAATACCAGAAAGGAAAAGTAAAGGATGTCATTAGCACTAGGACTTTTACTGAGTATAAGGCTCCTGATGTATATCATAATGCCCAGCACACCGTAGATTGTCACCTTGTCAACTGAAAAAGCATGCTGAATTTAGTAACAAATCAACTGGGGGCAGGACAGATTTAACGTAAGTCCATTGAATAGACAGCATTAGTGGAATCTATCAAAGTACGCAGTCCCAGAGATGGTTAACTAGAAACTACAGTGGACTCTCTATCCGCCCCACTGCAGATTCATTCAATGGCTACCCATTTGTTTTACTCTTCATTGTTGACACCAATTGATTGAGAAATAACCTTTATTCCCACGACTAGTGCTTCATCACTCACAAGGAAATTACTCACACCAGGGATTATCTGAGCCAATCTGAGACTGTTCCCTAAAGCGCAAAAATAGCTCTGGGTGAAGGAAGATAGAAAAAAATCCCATACCACTTGATTCTAAGCTATCTGGACATCCTTTCCCACAACAAAATCTTATTATATACTCATTTACTAATTATTTACTCGTATACTAAATCATATACTAAAATATTTATTCATATACTAAATTAGTATATTCATATACTAAATTAGTATATTCATATACTAAACTCATATACTATATTTATTCATATACTACATTTCCTAGAGTGAAACTAAGAAAAAAAAACAAGACCCAGGCTCAGTAATCTTATGCACAAAATCCACTTTGTAATGATCATCTTTACTTTTCTTACAGAAAAACAAACTCGAGTGTCATGATTAGTGTTTATATATAAAGGGAAAATGTTTTTTTTTTTTAAGATTTTTTATTTATTTATTCATTAGAGAGAGAGAGAGAGACTGAGAATGAGAGGAGAGAAGGTCAGAGGGAGAAGCAGACTTCCCGCAGAGCTGGGAGTCCGATATGGGACTCGATCCCGGGACTCCGGGATCATGACCTGAGCCGAAGGCAGTCGCTTAACCAACTGAGCCACCCAGGCGCCCCTATAAAGGGAAAATGTTAAAATGCAATTATTAGAATTATTTTGACTTGTGGTTAGCTAAGATATTCAATATATTAGAATGTCAACTTGTTCGTTTTCTTTCTGGAAAAGTTAATAGAATTGTTTTCTTTTTTAAAAAGACTGATATAAGAAATATTTCTATACCTTCCTCAAACAAAAAGCAAACAAAAATAAAACTTCATAACACCTGTGGGATGCCTGAGTGGGGGTCGGTTGGGCATCTGCCTTTGGCTCAGGTCATGATCTCGGGGTCCTGGGATGGAGTCTGGCATCAGGCTCCTTGCTCAGTGGGGAGTCTGCTCCTCCCTCTGCCTCTGCCTGCCACTCCCCCCACTTTTGCTCTCTTTCTCTGACAAATAAATAAATAAAATCTTAAAAAAAAAAAACTTCATGACACTCAGTTGTTTTGGTACAATATCTATTTTTACTTTTTAAGATTTTATTTATTTGAGAGAGAAAGATAATGACAGAGATAGCGAGAGAGTACAAACTGGGAAGAGAGGAAAAGCAGGTTCCCACTGAGCAGGAAGCCCAACATGGGGCTTGATCTCAGGACCCTGGATCATGACCTGAGCTGAAGGGAGATGCTTAACCAACTGAGCCACCCAGGAGCCCCTATAATATCTATTTTTAATTGAGGTAAAATTTACACTGATATCATGCACAGAATTTTGTTTTAAAGATTTATTTATTTGAGAGTGAGAGACAACACGAACACCAGTCAGGGGAGGGACAGAGGGAGAGAATCTTTCAAGTAGACTCCACGTTGAGCGTGGAGCCTGATGCAGGGCTCAATCTGACCCATGAGACCATGACCTAAGACAAAACCAACAGATGGACACTTAGTTAACTGAGCCACCCAGGTACCCCTCAAGCACAGATTTTAATGCACAATTCGATGAGTTCTAATAAATGTATTCACTCTTGTGATCTTCACATTTTCATCATTCCAGAAAGTTTATACTGAGCCCCTTTTAGTCAATCCCCTCACCACCAAAAGCAACCAGTGCTCTGATTTCTATAGACGGAAGAAATACCTGGTTTCTTTCCTTCCACACAATGTTTCTGAGATTCATCCACAATGCATGAATGAATACATGCAAACAATGCATGCATCAGTAGTTCATATTTTTTCCAATAGCAGAGTAGCATCCCATTGTATGACTGACACAATCTGCTTATCTGTTTTCCTATGGATAGATATTTGGGTGTTTGTGGGGTTTTTTCCAGTTTTTGGCTATTGTATAAAAAGTTGCTTGTAAACACAGAATCCTGTTCTGCCGATTACATTTACATGTAAGCATACCACCTTAAACTTAAGACAGCTTTCTGCCTAACCAGAAGCTGAGTGATTTGACTGTATAAGCATCACAGTAAGGGAGTAAAAGGAGCCCCACCTCTGCCACAGAGCCCCTGCTAAATAGATGGGACCCACTCTACGGAGCCCACATCTGTGATATATGACACTATAGGCAATCACACCTGGTGAGGAGAGACTCTTTCTCTCGAATATTTCAAACAGGAAGTGTTTAGGGGCAGTGGCAATAAAGTACATCTCTGTTCTGACCCTAATGGGGCGTCACAGTGCTTCTAGTACACACAAAAATGCACTATTAAAAAACAACATTGGAAAAATAAATAAATAAAACAAAGCAAAACACACACACACAGGAACAACACTGGGGCACCAGGCTGGCTCAATCTGTAGAGCATCCAACTCTGGATCTCAGAGTAGTAAGTTGGAGCCGCATATTGGGTGTACAGGTTACTTAAGAACAACAACTGGGGTGCCCGGGTGGCTCAGTCGGTTAAGCGTCTGCCTTCGGCTCAGGTCATGATCCCAGAGTCCTGGGATAAAGCCCCACATAGGGCTCCCTATGCTCAGCAGAGAGCCCGCTTCTCCCTTTGCCTACCGCTCTGCCCACTTGTGCTCTCTATCTCTCTGTCAAATAAATAAATAAAACCTTAAAAAAAAAAAGAAAAACTACCACTGCAATACACATACACAAAAAAGGGGTTTTGATTTACTTGTCCTTTGAGGTCTCCTAGCACAGACATCACCTAATCGATGGTTAGCCAGGTGCTAGTTATGTATCGTGGGTAGGTACATCATTTACCACTAAGTCCTCACTCCCCAATACACAGAATAAGATAATTATAGCATCTATCTTAGAGTCATTTTTTAAAAAAATATTTTATTTATTTATTTGAGAGACAAAGAGAGTATGCATGCGTGAGCTGGGGCAAGGGGCAGAGGGAGAGAGAATCCCGGCAGACTCTGTACCAAGTGTGGGCCTGATGCGGGGTTCAATCCCAAGACCCCAAAATCATGACTTGAACTGAAATCAAGAGTTTGATGCTCAGGGGCGCCTGGATGGTTCAGTTGGTTAAGCATCTGCCTTTGGCTCAAGTCATGATCTCGGGGTCCTGGGATAGAGCCCCGCATTGGGCTCCCTGAACAGCAGGGAGTCTGCTTCTCCCTTTGCCCTTCCTTGTGTGTGCTCTCTCTCTCCCTCTCTAATAAATAAATAAAATCTTAAAAAAAAAGAGAGAGAGAGTTGATGCTCAACTGACTGCATCACCTAGGCACCCCTAGGGTCATTTTGAAGATCAAAATTAGATGATGTACATCAAGTATGCATAGTGGCTAACACACTTAAGAATATGAATACTAGCGGGCGCCTGGGTGGCTCAGTTGGTTAAGCAACTGCCTTCGGCTCAGGTCGTGATCCCAGAGTCCTGGGATCGAGTTCCACTTCGGGCTCCCAGCTCCATGGGGAGTCTGCTTCTCCCTCTGACCTTCTCCCCTCTCATGCTCTCTCTCACTGTCTCTATCTCAAATAAATAAATAAAATCTTTTAAATAAATAAATAAATAAATAAGAATATGAATACTAGCTACGAATAACAAAACTTTATTTCCAAAATGATTAAAAGAGTACAGCCTCAGATTTTCATTTTCTTTTTCCATTTGAAGGTAAAGACCAGAGTTTCCCCAAATGAGTGCGTTCCTCCAAGAATTAGTTCAAATTCAGTAGGCATTATGTAAACCAAAGGATTCCATAATCAAGCAAGTTTTGGTTAAATAACTTTTTTTTAAATGCAAATCTGCTCAACGTTGTATGCCACTATGCCAAAGCACACTATGAACCCTAACGGCAAGACCCAGAATGTACTACTTCCAAAGTAATTGAACCATGAAGCTGACTCCTGCCTTATCGAGAAGATGTGATCCTGGGGTACTTTGGGAAATGCTAATAAAAACAACGCTAACCACATATATAAAACAAATAGTATTCTTAAGAAGAAGAATATATGGTCTTCCCATTTCATTTAGTTAAATGCTCTCTACTCTTTAGATCTCAGGGAAGCCTTCTTTAAGCCTCTAAACTTAATCAAGACTTTCTATTAGGGGTGTCTGGGTGGCTTCAGCTCAGGTCATCATCTCACGGTCCTGGGATTCAGCCCCCCATCACATCAGGCTCCTTGCTCAGCAGGAAGCCTGCTTCTCCCTCCCTCTCTGCCTGCTACTCCCCGTTTGTGTTTTCTCTCTCTGTCAAATGAAAAAATGAGAAATCTTAAAAAAAAAAAATTCCTGCTTGATACCCTCAGGTTTCCTTAGACTCTTCATCACCCTTACTGTGATTTCTATTAACATACTTGAAAAATTATTTGATTACTACTTTCATCTCCGTCCACCAAATTATATTATGCTCAACCCTATACCTCTAGCATCTAGCACAATGTTTGGTGCCAGGTAATAGATGCGGAACACATATGTGAATCCATGAATTTTAATGTAGCTTTGCCATAGTGGAAAACTGAAAACAATCTAAGCATTACTAACAGGAAAGTAAGGTACTCTACATTTATATTATGTTAGACAGCCATTAAAAAGAGTAACTTAGGGATGCCTGGGTGGCTCAGTTGGTTAAGCAGCTGCCTTTGGCTCAGGTCATGATCCCAGCGTCTAGGGATCGAGTCCCACATCGGGCTCCTTGCTCTGCAGGGAGTCTGCTCCTCTCTGCTTCTGCCTGCCTCTCTGCCTGCTTGTGTTCTCTCTCTGTTAGTTAAATAAATAAATAAATAAATAAATAAATAAAATCTTTAAAAAAAAAGAGTAACTTAATCTTTGTATTCTGACATACCTACTTTAATTGAATGAGAAAGAAAAAAATGTACTTTATTACATATATACTATATTGTGCAAAGACACCTAAAAAACATACACAAATTGTTAGCAGTGACTACATTTGAAGAGGAATAGGACAGGAAAAGGTACTTTCAATTTTGGACTTCATGTATTTCTTTATTTTCAATATTCTCCAAGAAGTATACATTTCTTTTTAATTAATTGCTTTGAGCAACTGCAAGTCTGCATAAATTACCATATGCTTTAGGCTCAGTTCATATTTGTATCACTATTTGTCAAAGATATTTTTGTAATGATCCCTATAGCAATCTTGAAACGTAAGTAAGACAACAGATAATAATAACCCCATATTTTAAATTAAAAGCTACAGATAAACTGCCTAACATCACAAAACAAAAGAAACAGGGGCGCCTGGGTGGCTGGGTGGGTTGGGGCCTCTGGCCCCGCATCGGGCTCTCTGCTGGGCAGGGAGCCTGCTTTACCCCCCCCCCACCGCCCTCTGTCTGCTTCTCTGTCTACTTGTGATCTCTCTCCCTCTGTCAAATAAATAAAATCTTAAAAAAAAAAAAAAAAAGCAAAAGAAACAACAGAACTGAGGCCAAAATTAGTGGATCTTTTTACTTAGTCCAATGTTCTTTTCATTACACATCACTGCCTTTCCAGAAAGGGACATAAGGCAGTCTTGATACAATCAACATTTTAGTACTAAACGACTAGAAGAGATTAAACTTATTCCCATCTCAACAAGTCATGAGAGGACACTGCAGTCCAATGGCCATGAAGGCCTCTTTTAAGTAACCCGAGTGAAAGGAAGGTTACAAAATCCTAGTGCATGTTTCTATTAGACAACTCCCTTACATTCAGCTGAAATCTCTCTGTAACTTTGACCTTTTGGTTCAAATTTGGCCATTTGGAAGGCTACAGAATAAGCTTCTCTCTTCTTCTGGAATATATTCAACATACGAAGACAGCTACCACCCATGTCCTTTTGAGAATGGGTGCTTTAACGTAGATAAACTTCCAATAAAACATCTATCATTATCCAACTGGTTAGGAAAAAAAGAGAAACTATCATGCAGGACTCCTACAAACTCATGAGGTACAAATAGGCAATTGACGTCACTACAGTCCTTTAAGGAGAGCTAGAGAACCATGCACTCTCACCACTCCTTTGTCGGATGGCACTGAATCAAAGAGCTTTCCAGTATAAAGCTTAGGAGTGAAGACGGGGTCAGATGTTTCTGACAAAACCTTGGCACACAGCTGGTGCAAGGATTTGCTATGAACAGAGTCAATTATTACTCTTCCATTAGAAAGATGAACAAGCAACCTAATCTTTCCTCAGTAAAACATTTCTTGATGTTCTGGTCAGATTCTCCAATAACAAAATACCTGCTCATTCTACCAATGGACTTATGAGACTTCCTCACAATTTAAAAGAGGCAAAGAAATTGATGATAAAAGTTATAAAATGAAAAAAAATTATAAAATGAAACTTGGTGACTGAATTTGAGACTCATGAGAAGATTTAAGAGGGTAAGGACAAGGTTGTTAGAGAACCAAGAAAATGAACAATGAAAAGTACCAGAAGTACAAGTTCAAAAAGTCTTATACGTACAACTACAAGAGGTAGAGGAAGGTACATTACAGCTAAATATTTATTAAAACCGTTTTTTATGATCTGATGAAAACCAATCAGAATTAAATGCTTGTGCAAGAGCTCAGAGCAAATATACAGGACAAGACATATGTCTATTTGGAACAGCACAACTTTTTATACCCATTAATGAGCACAAGCTTGGAAAAGTCTTCCCAAATGCTTCTGCAGGTTTTTTTTCTCGATGTGAACCTAAATAAGGAAAAGGAGAAGTCCTCTGAGCACCCAATTAAAAATATCCCTCCTTACTCTTCCTTACTGAGCTACCTTGCACTTCATTAGAGTTTATCATAATTTGTAATTACATATCTCTGTGCTTGCTTCTTGTCCAGTGACCCAGAAGACTATAAGCTCCTTGAAGGCAGAGTCAACTCTTTTTAACACTGCAAACACAGGAACATGGGGTTTTGTACATGGAGGGTGCTCATTAAATATCTGGAAGGTAAATAAGTGAAGAGAGACAAAAAGAAAAGGAGATCATAGATTACCATAAACACTTTACTTTCTTACTCACTGTTGAGAAATTAATCACCTAATGAACACTTATTTCGATCCAGAGCAATGTATACGTCATTTAGTTTAGCCTCACAACAAAACTGAATTTTCTTCCAGGTCACAGAAACCCTCCTCAAGAAGTAAATGATTTTATAACCAACAAACTAAGCATTTTTATGTTAGCCAAATAATTTGATCCTCAAAACAATCTTACAGAAGAGACAAATTATGTTGGTGAGGACACTGGGAATGAGTTCTTAATCCTTCACATTTTCCCTACAAACCTCTGGGCTTGTAGTTTCCAGAAAGAAATAGTGGCTGCATAAACTTGGTGCAAACTTCGAGAGACACTTACGCCATAATTCTCGTTTCCTACTGCAAATACGTGCTCCCGATGGGAACCGTTCAACGACTCAATTCTGCATTTGCATTTTAGTTTGATGAGGGTCCCGTTCACTCTAATTGGTGAAGTGCTGACCGCCAAATGAGGAGATAACACATCCAGGTCGAAGAAAGGGCGTGGGAATACCATTTTAGAAAAGGTTGCACTGCAGCCAAAACTAACTCTGGGCTGCGGTCCACAATCGCTCCCTCCCAACTCCTCTCATTTCCTGTCTCCCCTTCACTGAACCAACCATTCCTTCCTCGAGTCAGATTTGGTGCAACAGGCAGGTTCCTACCTTGGTCTGAACACTCTTATCGAACTTGTCATTTTTGAAGCTAAACGTATTCTGGTGCCTCTGAGGCCTGGAACGAGCCACGTTCCCTTTCTGGGAGCTCATCGTAGACACCACAATCACCTCGCGCTGGTACAGGGAGGACGCCGGGAAGACCAAGATGCCAGAAACTACCCTACGGAGTCCACGCTTCTATCACTGACCCGGAAGGAACTTTTCCAGTCTTTCCGCCCCCGCCCCCGTCAGCCCACGTGACTCATCGCGGAGGTCAAAAGACTCCCTCAGGTCCTTCAAAACCTTCAAGGTTCTTCCACGCGGTCCAGTCTCGACCCATCCCCCTCCGCGCAACCTCTCTCAAACCCGGCATCTAAATCCCGCTTCCTTCGAAGCGAGAATTCCCCCATTGGTCCGAACGTGGCAATCCATCAAGGCGGAGAGGCGGAGAACCTTTGCATTTATTGGTTCTTCTTTTCCGCAATCCCCGCCTCCTGCCGACCCAGCTCAGCCTCTCCCGGCGCCCGACTCCGCTGGGCGGCTTGTGATTGGTTGAAGTCCGGCTAGCTGTGCTGCGTCCCTCCCCCGGCCCGCTCGCAGGCTCGAGCCCGGGTCAGCTTGGCATCTTCCTCCAGTCAGTGGCCAACTCCTGCCTTAGCGAGCTTTCTGCTCGCCCCCTCGGTTCCCTTCTAGCCTTCCTCCCGCCACCAAAGCTAGCCTTGCGGTGACAGTCTGAGGAGGAGCAAAGAAAGGAGGATTAAAAAGAAGAAAGAGCTGGCTGGGTTTGGCTGGTGTCTGCAGTGCCAGAAAGGGAGGTGGCGGCGGCGGTGGC
>JAPYYJ010001146.1:0-14598 GCA_028533885.1 Nasua narica | reverse complement strand
CTTAGACTTCTTATTCTCCTAGTTTAATTTTACAGAATCGAGGTCAATCTTCCTTAGTGAAAAACAATAGAAGCCGGATATTGGATTCAGTTAGGATAGACGAATCTAAAGTTGGACCTTGACAACTTGAATCAAGTTTCACTTATTCTTTTCCAATAATATTCTCTTGACTTGAAGCTATTGTTAGGTAATCTGACTCTGAATAGGGGCTCACAGATACAATTATAGGAGTGGTAAAATACCTAGAATTACAGGTGTGTCCTCTGAAAGACTGAGCCCCTAGTTTTGTTTTCTCTTCCTTTTATTATTTTAAAACGTTCGTCTTTAATTCCTCATAACATCTTGCCCTCAAGTCTATTTGATGTTAATAGACCTACTGCAGTGGTATTCTTGTTACAGAAAAATAGTCACACCACCAATAAATGAAGTGACACTCTGAGAAGTAGAGAACTCGAGTTTATTTTATTTTATGCTGGCAGACCCAGACGAGCAAGCACTCGAAATTCTGGGTCCGAGGCAGCAGGGTTATAGAGCTTTTTATAGAGAAGTGCAAGAGGTCAGGTTTCCAAGGGCTATGCTGAGTGCCAGTAGGTGGGTTTAAACTGGCGTGGGGGGGGAGTGGGGGGCTATGTAGGGGGGGAGAGGGGGCTGCTTTAGTCAGGAAGCCTGCTTAACCAAAGCAGAAATGGGTGGTCATCTCTTGCTCCCAGTAGGGCTTTTGGTTATCTCTAGCTTAGTAACTTACCATCTACTGGAGTTTGCTGGCCTCAGGCTGCTCTGGGTAATTTTCCTTTTCATTCTTACTGTTTGTGTATCTTTTTCATCCCTTTGCATTCAACCTTTGTCTTTATACTGAAAGTACATTTCTTGTAGACAATATATTGGATTTCTCTTTTTAATCCATTCTGACAGCCTCTGTCTTTTAACTTGAGTATTTAGTTTGTTAACACTTGATGTAACTATTGATATGATTGAATTCAGGTCTACCTTTCTACTATTTGTTTCACTTCAACTCCTGTGTTTTTTATTAATCCCTTCCCTCTTTCCCATTTTCTTTTGAATTAATTGAATATATTTTAGAATTCCATTTAATTTACCTACTGGCTTTTTATTTTATTTTTTTAAAGCTCTTAGTTTATTAGTCCTCTCATGAAATTCTGCACAATCATTACAGATAAAGTCATGCAGAGTCTTCACTCCTTCTGTTGTCCAATCTCCAGCTCTGCTAGGCACTTCATTTCTTTTTGCCAGCATCTCCATTGGCTTTTGTGGCCCCCTGACTTTCTTCCTTCTGTTCTTGTGTTCCATTCACTGTTTTCTTGAGGTCTTTTCCTTCTCATAAAGCCATGTCTTGTAATTCTATGTTTAAGTTTATTCTATGTTTATTTTTCTTTGCACAATTGGAGGAATCATAAATTATGCCAAGGCCAGTTGTTTTGCCACCACCAAAATGGGTTCTGAATCCAAATACAAAGATGATGGCTGGGGTGGTCTTATACATTTTGGCTGGCTTTTCCAAAATTTCTGTCTTACTTCTGTTACCTTTCTGGAGTGAAGACCATTGATGACCATTTGTTTCGGCTGAAGTAGTTGGTTGGTCATGAACTTCCTGGTACAAATAGTTGCTGTGTCATCCATAATGGTGGCTGAGCTTCAGGCAGCCAGGAAGGAAAAGAGCTACCTACTGGCTTTTTAGCTATACACTGTTTTTGTTTTTGTTTGCATTTTTTAGGCTTTTCTGGGGATTTCAGTTCACATCCCTAGCTTTTACCAGTCTGTTTTGAATTAATTTTGTACTACTTCACATAAAATATGGAAACCTTATAAGTATAAAGGTATATTTACTACCCCTCATACTATAGTTATCATCATATACATTACATCTACATATGCCTTACAATATAATTTTATAGTTTTTGGTCTAAATAGTTACATGAATTCTAAAGAACTTAAGGAGCAAACAGTCTTTTATATTTATATACATAATTGCCATTTACAATGACCATTTATGCCTTCCTGAAGATTTGAATTTTCTTCTGCTTTTATTTCTCTTCACACTGCAGAATTTACTTCAACATTATTTATTTATTTACTTATTTTACTGCAGATATGGTGGTGATGAATTCTCTGTTTTCTTTTATGTGAAAATCTTATTTCACATTCATTCATGAAAGTTATTTTAGTTGGATATAGAATTCTGAGTTAATAGGTACCCCCCCCCAGGGCTTTAAAGATATCATTTTACTGTCTTCTGGCTCCCAATTCTTATTATGAGAAAGCAGCTGTCATTTATATTGTTGTTTCCCTATATGCAATGTGTCATTTTTCTCTGGTTCCTTTCAAACATTTTTCTTTCATTTTTATTGGCTTGACCATGATGTAAATGGGAAAGTTTCTTTTTTTCCCTACTTATGTATCCTTTATAGCCTTCACTAGGCTTTTGAAATTTCTGAATCTATGTCTTTGGCTACATTTGGGATTTTTAACCATTTTCCCCTCTCAATTCTTTCCACTCCTTTCAGATATCCAATCACATACATGTTAGAACTTTTGATATTGTCCCATTGTCCCACAAGGCTCTGTTAACTAAAAAACTTTTTTTCTATGCTCTTCAAATTGGATAATTTCTATTGCTCTATTTTCAAGCCAATTGATTCTTTTCTATGCTATTCCAGTCTGTTCTTAGGCCCATCCAGTGAATTTTTTTATTTCATTTATTTTGTTTTTCAGTTTGTGAATTACAGTTGGGCTTGTAAAATGTAATCTCATTTCTTCTGCTGAAATTTCCCATCTTTCTATTAATTGTGAGTATATTTCCCTTTATATCATTGAGCACAGCTTTAATATAAGCTTCAAAATAATTGTCAACTAATTCCAACATTAGGGCAATCCTAGATGAATTTTTTCTGTTGATATTTTCTCTTATAAATTAATAATATTTTCCCTACTTTATTAAATGTTCATAATTTGGGATTGCATCCTCAATGTTGAGAATGATATATTGTAGGAGTTCTGGAATCTGAATATATCTATGAAGAATATTGAGTTTTAAAAGAATATAGTTAACTTTTCCTCTTCAATGGGTATATATCAAATTTTAGTTTAGTTGTTTTAGTCTTAACTGATCTACTTTTGAGTCTTTCCCAATATGCATGTTCAAGCGTCGGTCAGAGATTTGGGCAAATTTTGTCACTAGAATTTTGGATTTTCACTTTTTTACTTTCTTCTTTCTGGGATCTCCTCTCTCACTTTCCAGTGGATGTTTTACCCTAAACTCAAACCTTCTTTTCTGTTTCTTAAGGCAGTAAGACTTTGGTTTTCTAAGAGTGTTAGCTACTGCACATAGCTAAAAGCAACACTAACAAAAGGAGAAATTGACTTTTGTTTTCTTCTGCCAAGTGTTGACCCCTTACAGTTCATGATTCAATTTCATTCAAGTATTTGTATTTATATTTTGTTCAGAGTTGCTAGTTAACTGTGAGGGTATTGATTTGGCAGCTGACCTTATTGGGAGTAGTTCTTTGTTTCCATTGCTATTTTTTGGGGTTAATATTTTATTGTAAAATAAAACACAGATACAGAAAACCGTGCAAAATAAATGTATAGCTGAATGAATCATTATAAAGTGAATATCCTTGTAGCAATCTCCCAGGTTAAGAAACAGAATCCTGTCATGCACCTCAGAAGCCCCTTCCATGTGTTCCTTCCTATTACAATTCTGTCACTCCTCTCATAATTAACAACTACCTGGAACTTTATAGCAATCATTTTCTTGCACTTTTTATTTTTGTCTTCCAAGTATTCATTTCTAGACACCATAGTTAAGTCATATTTTAAAGTATTTTCATGTATTGGTTGAATGTACAATGAATCTATTAAATTCTGGGTCTTTAACATGTAGTGTTTCTTTCCACTTTTACCTCCTGAGCTATCACACCTTAACATATTATGTAAGGTACTAATTGATCTTGTTTATTTCCTCATTCTCCTACATAGCATAAGCCCCATGAATACATGGGTTTTTATGTGCTTTGTTTACCATTTTATTCCCAGTACCTAGGAGAGTGCCTAGCACAGAGTAGGCACTCAATACCTATTTGCTGAATGAACAAATAAGAAGCATAATTTTTGCACTGTGTTGCTTTCTTTCCTCATATTCTCAATAACGAATACTTAAAGATCTGAAAATTACTCTGGCAACATTGATATTCCTGTATATTACTCAAAGAAAATTCCCTTTCTCTGGAAAAAGTTACAAGTTAAAATAGCCTCTCATCTTTTTACAACTCAATGCACTTATTTGATCAACAGATATTTACTGAACACCTCTGAAGTGCCAAACTCTAGTCTATACACAGCACATACATCAGTAAAAGTGGCAGAAAAAGCCCCTGACCATGGGGAGCTTATATCCTAATGAGGAAGAAAGAATATAAGCAAATGAACAAATAGATATATCACATAGCAAGTTGTGGTAAATGCTATAAAGAAAAATAAAGGTGGATAAGAGCACAGATTATGTTAAGGTCTGCTATTTTAGAAAGATCAGGGAAGTCTTTTTTAGCTAAGTAATATTTATTTATCTATTTATTTATTTGTTTTATTATGTTCAATTAGCCAACATATAATACATCATTGGTTTTTGATGTAGTATTCAATGAGTCATTATTTGCATATAACACCCAGTGCTCATCACTACACATACCATTCTTAATACTCATCACCCTGTAAGTAACATTTAAATAGAGATTTTAATTAAATGAGGAGAAATTTGCTTATATATCTGAGAGAAAAGCTCCAGGCACAGATAACAAAAGATGTAGAAACTTTGAGGCAAGATGATGCTTGTCCAAGGAAGAGTAATGAATACAAAGTGTCCGAAGGTCATCGCATGAGAAGAAAAAGGGTAAGAGAGAGCAGAGAGAAGGCAAGGGGCCGAGCTATGTATGGCATTGTAGAGCATAGTAAGGACTATGTGTTTTATTTTATGCATGATGAAATCTATTGGGGGAATCTTTGGTATTCATTTGACATTCTATGACTTATGTTTAGAGAAAAAACAGAGACAAGATGGGCAGTTTTTTTGGTTTTGTTTTGTTTTGTTTTTAAGGAATTCAGGTTGGTGCAATTGCAATAATTCAGGCAGGTGATGAAGTGGCTTAGACCAAAGAGTAGCAAGACTTTGAAATCTTTTTAAAGACTTTGGAGTATATTTTAAAGATGGAAGTGATGTGTGAAACAAATGTAGAAGAAAAATTAAATTTCCTTATTATCTACAGCCTATTGACAAGTCCTTGACACAAGCAGAGTTACATTCCTCTAGGGACTCAACTTTCCTGATGTTAATACTTTTTTAAGGGCAAAAGGCAATCCTAACCAATCCTCCTTCCCCCTAGAATTCGGTAAGTCTATTTTGACATATAAAAATTGCTTTGGAAAACTTCCTTTATCTCTAAATCTCCCAAGATACATGTTGGTAATGATCCCCCAAGCATATGGCCCACCAATATATATCTGAGGGGTCTCATGCCTGAGGTATTATTAGATGGCAATAAATGATCTTTTCCCAAAAATAGCTAGCCCCCTCAAGGTCCTGAAAATCTTCCTTCTAAAATTTCTTAGAAATTTATGCTATCCCTAACCCCCACCCAACTTGAAAGTATATAGTGGGCCACTCCTCATGACCCTGGTGAAGCTCTATGTGCCCACAGGTCCTGTACCCATGCTTTATTCTTTTTTCCCAAAAACGTTTATTTTATTTTTTTGGTATTACAAGATTAATTGTTCATGCACCACATTCAGTGCTCATGCAATATGTACCTTCCTCAAAACCCACCACTAGACTCACCCAACCCCCCACACTCTCCCCTCCAAAACCCTCCATTTGTTTCTCAGAGTCCACAGTCTCTCATAGTTCACCGCACCCTCTGATTTCCCCCCATTCACCCTTCCCTTCCTTCTCACAATGCCCTCCATGTTTTTCCTTATGCTCCACATGTAAGTGAGACCATAAGATAATTGACTTTCTCAGCTTAATTTATTTCACTCCGCATAATCTCTTCCAGTCCCATCCATGTTGATACAAAAGTTGGGTATTCATCCTTTCATCTATAATATTCCATTGTATATATGTACCATATCTTCTTTATCCATTCAACTGTTGAAGGGCATCTTGGTTCTTTCCACAGTTTGGCAATTGTAGCCATCACTGCTATGAACATTGGGGTACATGTGACCCTTCTTTGTACTGCATCTGCATCTTTGGGGTAAATAGCCAGTAGTGCAATTGCAGGGTCTTGGGGTAGCTCTATTTTTAATTTCTTGAGGAATCTCACACTGTTTTCCAAAGTGGTTGCACCAACTTGCATTCCCACCAACAGCAGAAGAGGGTGTCCCTTTCTCCACATCCTCTCCAGCATTTGTTGTTTACTGTATTGTTGATATTGGCCATTCTAACTGATGTAAGGTGGTATCTCATTGTGGTTTTGATTTGAATCTCCCTGATGGCTAAAGATGATGAACATTTTTTCATGTGTCTGTTAGCCACTTGTATGTCTTCTTTGGAGAAGTGTCTGTTCATGTCTTCTGCCCATTTTTTGATGTGATTATCTGTTTTGTGAGCGTTGAGTTTGAGGAGTTCTTTATAGATCTTAGGTATCAGACCTTTGTCTGTAGTGTCATTTGTGAATATCTTCTCCCATTCCGTGGGCTGCCTGTTTGTTTTCTGGACTGTTTCCTTTGCTGTGCAGAAGATTTCTATCTTGATGAAGTCCCAAAAGTTCATTTTCACTTTTGTTTCCTTTGCCTTTGGAGACATGTCCTGAAAGAAGTTGCTGTGGCTGATGTCAAAGAGGTTACTGCCTATGTTCTTCTCTAGGGTTTTTATAGATTGCTGCGTCAGGTTGAGGTCCTTTATCCATTTTGAGTTTATCTTTTTGTATGGTGTAAGAGAATGGTCAAGTTTCATTCTTCTACATATAGCTGTCCAATTTGTCCAGCACCATTTATTGTCTTTTTTCCACTGGATATTTTTGCCTGCTTTGTCAAGGATTATTTGACCATGAAGTTGCGGGTCCATCTCTGGGCTCTCTATTCTGTTCTACTGGTCTATGTGTCTGTTTTTGTGCCATTACCATTCTGTCTTGGTGATCACAGCTTTGTAGTAAAGCATGAATTCAGGCAATGTGATGCCCCCAGCTTTGTTTTTCTTTTTCAACATTTCCTTAGCAGTTCAGGGGGCTTTTCTGGTTCCATACAAATTTTAGGATTGTTTGTTTCAGCTCTTTGAAAAATGTTGGTGGAATTTTGATCGGGATGGCATTGAAAGTATAGATTGTTCTGGGCAGTATAGACATTTAACTAATGTTTATTCTTCCGATCCATGAGCATGGAATCCTTTTCCACCTTTTTGTGTCTTTTTCAATTTCTTTCATGAGCGTTCTGTAGTTCCTCAAATACACATCCTTTACCTCTTTGGTTAGGTTTATTCCCAGGTATCTAATGGCTCTTGGTGCTACAGTAAATGGAATCGATTCTCTAATTTTCTTTTCCATATTTTCATTGTTAGTATATAGGAAAGCAACTGATTTCTGTGCATTGATTTTGTATTCTGAAACATTACTGAATTGCTGTGTGAGTTCCAGTAATTTGGGGGTGGAGTCTTTTGGGTTTTCCATATAAAGTAACATGTCATCTGCGAAGAGAGAGAGTTTGACTTCTTCATTGCCAATTTGAATACCTTTTATTTCTTATTGTTGTCTGATTGCTGTCGCTAGGACTTCTAGTACTATGTTGAAGAAGAGTGGTGAGAGTGGGCATCTTTGTCGTGTTCCTGATCTCAAAGGGAAGGCTGTCAGTTTTTCTCTGTTAAGAATGGTATTTGCTGTGGGCTTATAGTTCTATATTTATTATTTGAATTATGTTGTCATGAAATGAGAGTTTAAAATTTTCTACATTATGTTTCTCTTCTGAGAAGCATCTTTTCTGGGAATCTCACTTCACACTCCTTGTCAGCAACTACTTAATTTCCTCTCCATATCTGACTTCTTCTTATAATCCATTTCTAATATATCCTAGTTCTTGAGATAAGTTTGAAGAAATACTGTGTCTAGGCTTGTACACTCAAGCCATGCTCAAACAAATGCTGGGAGAGGGACACATAGGAAACTTAAGTTTGTTGAGTGCCTATTAAATACAAGGTACTTTATGCGGCACCTGGGTGGCTTAGTTGGTTAAGCTTGCAGCTCAGGTCATGATCACTGGGTTCTTGGAGTAAGCCTGCAATGGGCTTCTTGCTCAGTGGAGAGTCTGCTTCTCCCTGTGCCCCTTAACCTGCCCTTGTGCTCTCTCTTTCAAATAAAGAAATAAAATCTTTAAAAGAAAAAAATAAGTACAAGGGACATCACATACATTATATATGCAACATTATACCATTTAATCTGCAAAATGTTCCTATGATTATCCTGTCATCTCCATTTTACAGATAAAGAAGCTGAGGCATGGTTAAATTACTTGTCCAAGATAACAATAATAGGTGGTGGAGCCAGGTTTAAACACAGGTCTGTCTGACTGCACTATACCTTACAAGTTATACACATCTATTAACATTCCTGTCAAAAGTTTAATATGAAATCACTCTGTTACTGGTCAGTGTGCAGTCAGAAAGGCAAAATTGCCCTAGGGATATCAAACAGAGGGAATAAAATCCAAAAAATCAAAGGGGACCCAGTGATGATACCCAAAGCTCACAAGAGCTCTACTGTTGACTCCTCTCTGTGGTTGTTGCTACTGTTGAAACGATGGTGGCTATTATCTTCCTGGACGCTGAGAATCTGCATTCTTACTAAAAGTTTAAGACCTTGGCAACCCACAGTCACACTGATGTTACTGGACTCACTGTTAAGACTTCTGGAGCTCATTGTTTGCAGCCATTGATAGATCCTAAGGCAGAAAATGTGGAAAGATGTGTTCTTTCTACCTCTTGCCTTTTAGTCTTTCTCTCAGACCTTTCTTTGAAAGAATAAAGCTGGAAACTACTTGGCATGGAAACTTAGAAAATCTAGTTTGCAGATTTCCAGCACCCTGCAATATAGAAAATGCTGAAGGACAAGAGCGAAACTAAAAATCACTTTTCCCAGGGAGTACTATCACAGTATTGACTTCCATCATCCCCTTAGTTTTAGGGCCCTATTTTCTCATAAACTGTGTTTTGATTCAGTGCCATCGCTGGGAAATTTTCCCTGACTTAAGAAGAAAAGGGATTTATTGGAAGGATATTAGATGACTCATAGCATTTAAGGGAAACCTGTAGGATCCAGTTTACCAAACAAGAGGATCTGGAAACCAAGAACTAGTGTGGGTAGGGTGAATGTAGGGGCTCTACAGGCATTCCTGCTTAAGAAGGATTCACACAATTTTTAATTTTTAAATCTCCATGGAAAAGTCAAAGTCCAAAGGAAGAGAATCGTACTGGGTAATCTTGGAAAGGATGGCAACTTCACTGAGAAAGGAAATTTTCCTAAAGTAAATTAGTAATCTATCACTCAAAGATATAGAAATGGTTTGGGGGCAGAAAACAAACCAAACATACAAACCAACAAACAAAACCAGCTATCTTTGCAGTCCCTATCACCAGGTATTATCTCTATGTCCTCCTTCCACTCTGAGTCAATTCTGGATTTCTCTAAGTTAATAGAATCTATTCCTCCTCCCTGAGACTTGCAACCCCATCTCTAAATGGAATTTTTTTTCTTGTCAAGGTTTGCTTGAATGCAAAGAGAGTTTTTAATGTCATTTTAACTCCCTTCTTTGACCTGATTAACCTTTCTTGGCATTTTCTGCATCCAGCACAGCTCCCCAAGTGAACCTCATATATTCATGGTCCCTTCCAATTTCCTTGAGAAGTGAATAAAAAGTCACATTATTTTTCCACCTTGTCTGCTCCTTTCCCTTATTTTTTCCTCTCGGGGAATGTTTTCTGGGCCCAATCCATTCTCCCGACTGGTCTAAGCTCCATAACAAATTTCATCACGGCTAAAATTTGAGCCCATTACACATCAAATAAGATAATATAAATAAATTGAAGCATCCGTGGGGATTTATACATATTACTTAATTTAATCCACACCAGAACTCCAGTGAGGATCTCATTGCAAGTAGAAAAATTAAGCCTCAAAGAGGTTAAATAACTAATCCAATGTTGCATATCCAGTTAGACATAAAGCTCATATTTGAGCCCATTTCTGCTTGATTCCAAAACCTGTGCTCATTACATAGAATTGTGGGATCTGTACTGTCTCCCAAAATGGAGGGACAGGAGATGGAAGAGAGATCATAGAGTTTAGTTAGGTTTCTTGCCAGTTCTTTATTTTGAAAGAGAATTTTAGATAAGACAATATAAATAAAACTAGAAAATCAGGAAATCCCCATCTTTATCAGATTGTTTTAATCTCAATATTTTAGGATGAGTTATACACAGTGACCTCCATATTTCTGGCTACTTGGGAAGTTAGCTTTCTGCTTGATTCAGTTTGACAACAGAAAATGTAAAAAAGAAAATTTTAGTTTTAAGAAATATTCTGTAATTTTACACAGAGACATATGCCACTTCCTTGTAAAGGGCCTAGTCAGGTTTGCTGTTGAGGAGAGATAATCTGTGAACCAAAAAAAAAAAAAATAATAATCCTTTACACAACTGATACAAATGTACAAACATTATTTCTAGGAATATACCACCTGCAATTATGAGGACAGATGGAATTTGCAAAATATTCACATATACTATCTACAATGTTCCAAGCTCTGTCACAGGTGCTTTAATTTATCTGTATTCTTCTCACTTAATACAGGATATTATGAAGTAAATTCTATTACTAACTCTGTTTTCAAATAAAGAAAAACTCAAAGAGTTGAACTCTAAATTTTGGCTGTTCCCTTGCTGTTTGGAGAAGCCCCAAAGGAAAGGAGGTTGGTATTATGTGATTCCATGAAAAAGTAAGAGAGGAGATGACTTAGTTAAGTCCACCACCCTCCAGCTTGGCAGTAGTTGGGGAATGGGGAGAGAGCAATGTGGAGACCAAAAGAGAGTAGGGTGATGGGGCTAACTCTAAATTTTGGTTCTCCATTATAACCTGCTGTCTCTCTATTTTATTCAGTAAGTTTAAGAAGGGTTTCAATAGAGTCATAGAAAAACATACCATCAGAGAATTATCTAGAGACCTCAAGAGGTGACCTTTAAGAAAAGACCATGGCGGGCTTTAATACTAGGCCATCTTTTCTTCTCATGGTATATATTCATTCTCCTGGGGCCATTTTATCCATGTCTGTAATTACCTTTTATAAATCAATGACTCTCAAATCTATGTCACAATCCAGACTGTTCTCCTAAATTCTTTTTCACATATCCAACTGTCTTCTGAACATCTCACTTGGATGATGCAGATGGAATTATACCCTGCCACTCTGCTCCCACTCTTTGTTTCATGTTCCAGTGAATGGGAACACCATCCACTCAGTTATTTAAATAAGAAACCTAGACAGCTTTCTTGGCTTCTTATTTTTTCTCTGTGTTCTCTAACCCTCTTACCACAAATCTAATCAAAAGTCAAACTTATCAACTTTATCTTTCAGTTATCTTTGGAATCCACATATTTCTCTCTGCCAAGAGTTCAAATGACTTGGAGAGAGCTGAGCTGTCAGGCGTTGGAGTAGCTGATTAAAAATGAACCAAAATGACAATAACAGTCAAGTCTTTAACCACTTACTGCAATAGTACAAAAAAGAAGCTAAGTCCAGAAAAAGTGTTTACTTTCACCATTTCATTTTCTGCCATGGAACAGTGTGCAGGTGGGGTTAACTCACTGTTGAAGGATCCCTGAGCAAAAGACTCTTATAGCTTTATGGGCTGTGGGGCCAAAAAAGAGGAAGAGTGGGGTGACGTGGTGAGGAGTGGAAAAATACTGAGTTCTCTGTTAGAGTGGGGAATTTCAGGATTCCCTGATAAGGAGACTTCCAAATGAAGGTGTCTGGGTTAGGAATACAGATGCACTTAAATGTTGCTGGCCAGGAGGCCCTGAACTCTTCATTACAACACTCTAGAGACTGCAGGACATTGGCTGTGCACCAAGTTTGGTGTGAGAGGGCAGCTTTTCCCCCATGAGGACTTCCTGGTAAAGCCTTTGTAATTGCCCATTGTGGGTCCCAAAAAATCACATAATAGGATTTTGGCAAGGATCTGGACTACTCATTCCCTAGTTCTACTGCCTCATGCCAAACCACCATCCCCTCTTAACTCCAGAACAACCCTCTCACTGATCTCCTTGAAGCCAGCCTTTCCAGTCTCTAATCTGTTTCCTATAAAGCTGTCAAAGGGATCTTTGTAAAACAGAAACACGATCTAATCATTCTTATATCAGCCAGGTTCCCGAAAGGAACTATATTTTAAATGAGATGTTTCAAATGAAAAGTTTTGACAAAAAGGCTATTTACTGAAGAATGGGAAAAATAAGGATACTAGAAACAGGGGAAGTCATATTCATCTTTAAGGCCCGGGGGACAAGAAACAGTTACTCAGTGAAAGCCTGGAAGGACCTATGGTCTAGGAGAGACACACCTACCCTCAGAGATGTAGCACAGAAACGTGGGGACACAGAGCATAGGTATCCAACTGGCCGAACCCAACTAGAAGCCAGTAGATTAGGGAGAGTGGGTGATGGACACTGTGGGGATCAGATTTCTAGGGAAGAGAAGAGCAGAGACTGGATCTGCAGGTAAGGGAAACAGAAGATCCAATACAACCCCCCTGCTTAAAACTCATTGATGTCTTCACATGGCATGTAAGATAAAATCCAAGATCTTTGATATACCTTCCAGACCTTTCCTGATTTAGGCTGGGATTTACTTAACAGTTTTATCAAATACTTCACCCTCTTCCTGCTCTACACTTCGGCTATACTCAACTTACTTTGGTTCTTTCATATATAGTCCTTTGTAAGGGCTATTCTCAGTCCCAGAAATATTTTTTCCCAATCACTGTCCCTTTAATATGGATACATCTTACTCACTTTTCTGATCTCAGTTGAAATGTCATTCCCTGCATGAGTTCTGTTATGACATGGCCCTGACTGGGCTTAGTGCTTTCTCGTGGGTTCTCATATCCTACTTCTACATCAAGGACTTCAATAAATGGCTTGCCAGTACCAGTATCTGTTAAATGTAGGGAGCACAAATTGTATCTATCATATTCATTATTAGAATCCAAGAGCATATCTAGTACTGCTAACTACTTAAATATTTATCAAATGGATGAGCAGTTATTATATTTCATGCAATTATCATTAATTGCCTTTTTCATTTTTTGCTGATTTCCTTTTATTTCTATTTTATGTGGAGATTTTATTAGGAGAAACTGCTGAATTTTATCAGTGCCTTTTCAACATCATATTATCAGACAGTTTGTATTTTTAATTTGCTATTGTAATGAATGATGTTAAATGATTAATTTTGGACCTTACATTTGCATTCCAAAAATATACAACATTTAGCAATAATATATATTTATTTTATTATGTGCTAAGCTTTGTTTACTAATAATTTATTCAGAATTTTTATGTCTAGACTCATTAGTGAAACTGGCTTGAAAGTTGTATATTTTCATAGTCTTTTTCTGGTTTTGTTCATAAGATTATGCTGACTTTATAAAGTATATAAAGGAGCTTACATTGCATCAGAATTATCTATTATTTAAGAGTTAAAGCACAGTTATGAAACATCTAGTTTTGATGCTTTGTTTTAATGGTAGACCTATAATCACTAGCATTAGTTTTCCCATCACTACTGTAACAAATTACAAAATATTTAGTGTCTTAAAATGACAGAAATTTATTCTCTTATAGGTTTGGAGATCAAAAGTGCAAAATCAGCTTTACTGGGCTAAAATCAAGACGACTGCAGTGCTGCACTCCCTCTAAAGGTTCTAGAGAAGTATTCATTTTCTTGCATTTTCCAGCTTCTAAGGCCTGCCTGTAATCCTTGGATCCTGGTCTTTTCCTCCATCTTCAAAGGCAGCAGTATAGCATCTTCAAATCTCTTTCTGCTTCCATGTTCACATTTTGTTTTTTCTACAGTCACTCTCTACCTCCCTTTTAAAGACCATTTATGATTATATTTAGGACCCTCCTAGATAATACAGGCTAATCACTCCATCTCAAAATTCCTAAATTACACCTGCAAACATTGCTTTCCCACATGACACTCACAAATTCTGAGAGCTATATTCTGGGGCCATTATGTATCCTATCATATTTCCTCATTTACAGACCAGATTTCGTCACTGGGGCCAGCTAATCCAGAATAATGTCTCAATCTCTTAAGCGTAATCTATAAAATGCTTTTGTCATAAAAGAACAACATAGTCTTTCAAAGTGGCTGCACCAACTTGTATTCCCACCAACAGTGGAGCAGGGTTCCCCTTTCTCCACATCCTCTCCAACATTTATTGTTAACAGTCTTGTTGATTTTGGCCATTCTAACTGGTGTAAGGTGGTATCTCAGTGTGGTTTTGATTTGAATCTCTCTGATGGCTAAAGATGATGAACAGAT
>JAPYYJ010001145.1:0-14598 GCA_028533885.1 Nasua narica | reverse complement strand
GTGGAGGAGGGTTCCCCTTTCTCCACATCCTCTCCAGCATTTGTTGTTTCCTGTCTTGTTGATTTTGGCCATTCTAACTGGCGTAAAGTGGTATCTCAGTGTGGTTTTGATTTGAATCTCTCTGATGGCTAAAGATGATGAACATTTTTTCATGTGTCTATTAGCCATTTGTATGTCTTCTTTGGAGAAGTGTCTGTTCATGTCTTCTGCCTTTCTTCTTCATGTCTTTTTGATGTGATTATCTGTTTTGTGAGTGTTGAGTTTGAGGAGTTCTTTATAGACCTTAGATATCAGACCTCTGTCTGTAGTGTCATTTGAGAATATCTTCTCCCATTCTGTGGATTGCCTGTTTGTTTTGTTGACTGTTACCTTTGCTGTGCAAAAGCTTTTTATCTTGATGAAGTCCCAAAAGTTCATTTTCGCTTTTGTTTCCTTTGCCTTTGGAGACATGTCCTGAAAGAAGTTGCTGTGACTAATGTCATAGAGGTTACTGCCTATGTTCTCCTCTAGGGTTTTGATAGATTCCTGCCTCACGTTGAGGTCTTTTATCCATTTCGAGTTTATCTTCGTGTGTGGTGTAAGAGAATGGTCAAGTTTCATTCTTCTACATATAGCTGTCCAATTTTTCCAGCACCAATTATTGAAGAGACTATCTTTTATCCACTGGATATTTTTGCCTGTTTTGTCAAAGATGATTTGACGATAGAGTTGCGGGTCCATCTCTGGGCTTTCTATTCTGTTCCACTGATCTATGTGTCTGTTTTTGTGCCAACTTTTAATGACTCACTGTTGTTTTCAGAAACAAGACTATTCTCACCACCCTCCCATTCCAGAATCTTCCTTCCTACCTCCTAACCCAAAGATAACAGAAAGTTGGAAAGGGAGAATAAAAAATAAGAGGCAAAGCCTGGTGTGGACTTTTGTGGCTAGTTCAGGTAGTGAAGCTAAATTCCACCAACCAAATACAAATAAATCCATTTATCTTTACTTAGTTTGGGTTGTTACACATTCTCAGTATTATTCTCTTCTCTATCAACATACTGGTCCCTGAAATGATGTCAGCCTCCCAGTAGCTTCTCAATAAATTTTTTTTTAAAGATTTTATTTATTTATTTGAGATAGAGACAGTGAGAGAGAGCATGAGAGGGGATAAGTCCAGAGGGAGAAGCAGACTCCCCGTGGAGCTGGGAGCCCGATGTGGGACTTGATCCCAGGACCCTGGGATCATGACCTGAGCCAAAGGCAGTTGCTTAACCAACTGAACGACCCAGGCGCCCGGCTTCTCAATAAATCTTTACACTACTTTGTCTCCTTATCCGTAATAGATCATAGTGCTCTGTTCAGGGATGAATCAGAGACAGGAGTGAAAGATTTGATTTAAAAGCTTTTCTACTTCCTCTCTTAACATACCTGGTTCTATAATAAATGTTAGTTTGCATTTGCTCATAAAGATATTTTATGGAGGGGGTGCTTTGTAGATATTTCATTGTTTTCCCAAGTATAGAGAAGATAAATTTTAATCTTTGCTGTTATGAAGTCCTATATGTACATTTAAAGTTTTTTTTAAAGAAAGAAAAGGTAAATATACAGAGATAAATTAATATATAATAGAAAAGAATTAGAGTCAGAAATTGCCCCTGGCATCTGCTTATGGCAGGGAATATATCTGTTTGCTCCGGAGTTATATCCTCAGCTAGTTCCCAACCCTTCCTCTTGTTTCAGGGTGTGCATAATCACTTTGAAAACAACCTGTTCTGGAAAGTACCAGCTCTGCTTTCTTGACTTCCTAGTTCACAACTCTTGTAGATCTGATCGTGTCTGCTATGGACCCATTTAATAAATATCTATTTTAAGCCTCTACTATGTATAAATACTCTACAAGGTACCAAAACCAAAAGTGAACATGGTCATGAAAAAGTTTTTAACAGTTTGTTTAAATAGCCTCAGCGCTTCTGTGAAAATTGGAGTAGGAATAAAACACTAGCCAGAAATGAAAGAGCCTGAAACATAACATGTAATCAATACAGGACCAGGGCCTTCAGCCCTGGAATGGAATTTATTAACTAGTGCCAATTCTAGGTACAGAGGCTGTTGTCCAGGTGTCACTATAAAGTACAACAATCATTTACTGAGTCCCTACTTTGGACCCAATGTCATGCTAGATGCTAGAGATACAACTAGGAGCAAAATATAACCCTTCCTTTCCAATGCGCACAGTCTCTTAGATTGTTTGGAGGGAGGAAGAATAGGGCACCTATATTAACAAATAAATGTGTGGCCCAAGATAGTCTCATCCTCTTTCTGCCTTTCCACTCTTCTCCATCCTTATTTTTGGTGGAGGTGGAGTATCTTTTAGCATAAGAATCCATGGAATTTATCATTTGAGAAGTGATGAATATTTGTATTATTTTTAATCTGATTAATAATAGTAATATTATCAAAACAAATAACAGCTTTTATTGAGCACTATTTGCCAGGAACTCTTCTGAATGCTTTGTGTATGGAACCTCATTTATCCTCACAATTACTCTAGGAAGTATATACGTTTGTCCTATATAGTTAAGGAAGCTAAGACATAGAAATGTTAAACAACTTGTTCAATAATTCAAAAGAGAGCTGATCTTGTAAATGTGAGGCTCAACCATTGCACCCCTCAGATGCATGAAGCCAGAGGTCCTGCTGCTCTGAAACACAGTGAGTTTGATGGTACTTGATGGTGGTTTGATGAAACTGGGAGCTTGGATGAGGGCAGGAGTGGATTCAAGAAGGAAAGTGAAGGGAGAAGGATTTAGGGGTACCTATTGAAAGTAGGCATTGTCTAGGCTGAAAAAGATTCCATGGGAGCATAGGAAAATCCTTTGATTTAGATGCCAAGTACATTTGAAATTGGCTGGAACAAAGAATTACTTATTTATGGTAGGGATTACCAGTTTACTGTGGGATAAAAGTCATGTATATATATCATCCAGCATCACAGGTCTGGAAACAGAATTTTTCGGGGAGAGGTATGAAAGGAAATAGTCAGTTTTGCTGATTGGCAGTCTGGAGATAGGAAAGGTTTCTTGGTGGAGGTTAAGTTGAGTCTTAGAATGTAAGCAGGTATTTAACAACTCACCTATCCCCCCCACAAAAAAAAGAGGACGAAGAAGGGCATTCCTGGAAAAACAGCATGGACAGTGGCATATAAGTAGAAAATGGTCTTCATGGGGTGCCTGGTTGGCTCACTGGGTTAAGCCTCTGCCTTTGGCTCAGGTCATGATCTCAGGGTCCTGGGATCAAGCCCCGCGTCGGGCTCTCTGCTCAGCGGGGAGCCTGCTTCCCCCTCTCTCTCTGCCTGCCTCTCTGCCTACTTGTGATCTCTCTCTCTGTGTGTCAAATAAATAAATAAAAAATCTTTAAGAAAAAAAGAGAGAAAGAAAGAAAGAAAAGAAAAGAAAAAAGAAAAGAAAAGAAAACAAAAAGGAAAGGAAAGGAAAGGAAAGGAAAAAAAATAAAATGGTCTTCAGAGAAATCACCAGAAATTTAACTTGGCTAGAGTTACCTTGTTGTGATGATGTTACTGGAGATGTTGCCATGAACTGACAACCTTGTAAGTCATATTTAGAATAGGATATAGGAAACTGTTGAGGAGGATGTCTTAGCAGAGGAGTAACATGGTCAGGTGTGGTTTATAAGGCTCACTCTAGCATGATACAGAGGATGGCTGGGTGAAAGATACATGTTTTAGCATTGCTCTCAAATCCAATATCTTTATAGAAATGTTAACTGTAGCTTGTATATCCCTTTAAACATAACCCGAGTATATCAAAGGAGAAAAAAAGATATCATGTATTTTTGTGACTTTGAACTTCTCAGGAAAATGACAAACTGTATATTGCTCACGGAGCAGCTGGAAGATCACTTGTGGTTTATATTTACATCTGTGAGAAATCTTAAGGATTGAGTGGTTTAGCAGTGCTTCTATTGTGTGTGCTATAAAAATTCATTGGTCAAATCAAGTCTCAGTGCTGATTATGAAAACAAAACATGTTACTCTATTTCACCTTTTTATTATTTAATTATGAATTTAATGTTTACTATGTGCTGGATGGATCTTGTACTGTGAGAGATGCCAAGGACAATACAAATATTAATACTATTACTAATAATATGGTAATGGCCAACATTTATTGAATGATAAGTTGAATCAGGAATTTTTATAGATGCTTTACCTGGATTACCTAGCTTAATCCTCAGAAAACACTAAAAGGTAGATATCATTATTATTTTTATTATACTGATGAGGAAACATGCTCAGAGAGATGCAGTATGAGATTACATGGTTCGTTAGAGGTAAAGCTGGGATTTCAAGTTTGTCTGATAACAGAACTTAAGCTTTTTAAATTTTTAAAGATTTTATTTATTTATTTGAGAGAAAGGGAAAAATCAAGAGAGAGTGAGTAGGGGGAGGAACAGAAAGAGAGAGAAGCAGGCTCCCCCTAAGCAGGGAGCCCAAAGCGGATCTCCATCCCAGGACCCTGGGACCAGGACCTGAGCTGAAGGTATATGCTTAACAGACTGAGTCACTTACGTGCCCCAGAACTTAAGCTTTTAATGTGATACTCAAGGAATTTAGATTCTAAATGGAGATATGAGCCAACAAAAATGGAGAACAATAAAAATGTCACAGGATAGATACAAAATAAGTATAAGCAAGGTAACCACGTTTATTTTGGTAAGGTCTGGGAAACCTTTGTGGGGAGAAAGTACTGTGTCCTGGATTAGGCTTCTTTAGAAGAAACCCTGAGATAAGGACTCAAGTATAAGTAATTTATTTGGGAGATGATCCCAGAAAGCACTGGTAGGGTTGTGGGGAATTGAAAAGAGAAGAGAAGCAATGAAGAACATGATCAAGCACAGGTCACCACTGTAGACAACTAAGGCTTAATTCCACTGAGAACTCCAGGAGATAATATAGAATGTGATTCCAAGTTGTACCATCCACAAAGTGAGGAAGCTAAGGTATTTATGCTCCTGTTTCAATATTTCAATGACAAAAGGCAGCTCCTAGCTTTCTTAACTCCCTGGAATTTCCAGCCAGCTTCAGGGACATGCCCTCAAGGCAGTGAGTATCCAGTGGTTGCAGTAAGATGAGGTTGGAATGTACTGGATATCTGACTGTGGAGTGTAAATGGACCAGATACCAACAGCATCAGCTACGGAATCTGAACTGTGGCCACTCAGTGATGAAAAGGAGGCAGGAGATGTAGTCTCTCATTTCGTCATCTGTGTGCTCAGCTAAAAATCTGGGGTAATACTTCTGATGAAGAGGAAGTAGGTATAGGGAAACAACTCTCAGTCTCTACCTTATTGCCCAGAGAGTGGTTCAAAGGAGTGGTGATCTACACAAGAAAGACCAGGGAAGGTTTTCCTGAAGAGTGTTAGCTGAGCTTAGAAAGCTGAGATCAACCAAATATGTGGAGAGGTGGGGCATGGTAGCAGCACTGGCTGAGGTAGAGGAGAATGTGGTAAATGGGAAGATCTGAGGGAGGTTGTATGGCAGAAGTTCAGGAGTTAGGGAGAGAAGACGGTCTAATGAGGTTGGAGAATAGGGACGTGGGGTGCCAAGCAGGGCCAAGTTAACATGAACTAGACTATAAACCTCATTGTGGACTTAAATATCCCCCTCAAATAACATGTTAATTTGACCTAGTTGACTGTCAGCATTATTAGAAAAGCATTAAGGAATGCCTCTAGTTTTAGGAACTTTAGGTATTAAAGCAGATGGCAGGTAAGATATATGGAAGCAGTCTACCACTCAGTGCCTCTGAAATCATACCAAGTGAGTGGCTACCTGTATTATAAGGATGGATTGGGCTATAAGGATACTGTGACTCGAATTGCCTTTAGTAGAAAGTAACTTTATCTCCCAGACAGAGGTAGGTGACCAGGCTCCAGTGATGAGGGATTTGGCTGTTCCCTGCTGTTTTCTTGGTTTATTCCTCCTCTGTATCAATTTCATTCTCAGCTTGGTTCTCTTCATGGTCATAAGATGGATGCCATCTGCGACTAGGGCAAGGTGCTGCTTTCTTCTAGTGGAAGAGAGATAATTCATCTTCTTAATTAAAGGATGAATTTCCTTCCCTCAATCTTATTAGACTTTCTTACATGTTGAACCTACTTCAAAAACAATGATGATTACCAAGTGAATTTCCACAGCAGACTGGGGCAAGCTTGAAATCTAATCACCATCAAGGAGGACAGAAATAGCACAATTGGCTTAGACTAATCAAAGATGACTTCTGGAGATGTGGATGGAGTTATAGTCATGGGAGCACAGTACAGACCTGAAAAAAAATAATGATTTTTGAAAGGAAGAAGGGAAGAAAAAATGATGCTGCACTGATCACCAAAAATATCTACTCCACTAAAAATTCCATCTGTTCTTTAAAATAGCCACAGAAAATACAGGACCAATAATTGATACATTTCAAAGCATAGCTTTTCTTGAAAATATTCACCTGAGACAACACAGTATTCCAGTTAAAAGCCGAGACTCTGGATCTAAACACTTGAGTCCAGATCCATGGTTCACCACTTACCAGATGTATTATCAGTTTTTTTTAAGATTTTATTTATTTAATCGGCAGAGAGAGACACAGCCAGAGAGGGAACACAAGCAGGGGGAGTGGGAGGGGAGAAGCAGGCTTCCCGCTGAGCAGGGGGCCCAATGTGGGGCTTATTCCCAGGACCCTGGGATCATGACCTGAGCCAAAGGCAGACTCTTAAAGACTGAGCCACCCAGGCACCCCAGTTGTATTATTTTAAGAAACTTAAATTCTTGGTTTTATTATCTGTATACTAGATACACAAAAAAAATCATCTCTACCACAGAGTAGTACAGATGTTAGATAATGTTTTATAGATCTTGGGACAGAGCTAAGCTCATGGTAAAACACCAATTAATTTAAGCTGATAGTATTACTCGTTTGCTTAGTACAAAATGCTTTTCTTCCTGTTATGCAAAAATGGAGTGAGAACTTGTGATGTGATTGGGAATTTCTGGCTTGAAGGTATCTTTGGGAATTGGTAGAATTGATACGAATTTAAAATGACTCCTTCTAAATGTCCAGTTTACAAATGTGTGTTTTGAAATGCAATGAAGGCATTAAAAAGAGCTTTCCTGATATGAAAGCATAACCAGGATATTAGTGTTTCCGTGTATAGACATTACCAAGTCCCTTCAAGGAACAGATGGACTTAAATATGAATGAATGAAGTGATAACCTAGGTATAATTAGTGGGAAGGGATAATGACACTGTAATTAGACCAGGGATATGAAGAGTTAGAGAAGGCTCCAAACACCTATCTTTCACTGCCCAGAAATCATTATAGGAGGTTGGGGCTTAGGGAATGAAGAGAACTTGCTTTATAAGGCTGTTTCTGTTGCTAATGCCAAAACACATCCAGCCATTGTATAGTTTTGCAAATCTCTCTCCTGAGAGAATGAGAAGATAATTTTCAAGGCAGCTAAACCCACATAACCACTAACATGGAAATGAAATTAATGGAATTGTTTTTATATGCTCTCTCATACTCATCTATAATAAATCACACGAAGCCACCGTGTTTCTGCATTTATCATATAAACAGTCCCTTTCCTCCTAATGGCTGTACTTCTGTCTTTAAATACTAGAGAAATAGATTAATTGTGTGGGGTCTGGGAAAAGGCTCATAAGTAGCTATCAAAGGATAATGCCTGTGCTGTCCAACTGGAACTCACCTCCAGGATTCTTGGGCAGTGGAAGAATGTTCAGCTAACAGAAGTACCGGAACCGGCTCATCCCTCCTCCCCACCCTGTCTCTTTTGGTCCATCCACTAGATGAAAGCACACCTTTCTGTTGTCAACATTGTAAGGAAAACCACACTGAGAGGACATCCCTCGCTTTGTCTTTGCTTGCCTAACTTATATTGAAAACTGAAAACTGATACGTGAGTCCACTCAGGGGCTCTTGAACAAAAGTACATGAGTCCAGAAGGAAACAAATGGAAAAAAACTGTCTAAGAATGCTATTCTTTGAGCTGATGTACTGCCTCTTACCTTCAACCTAAAAAGCACTTTGCATGTGTGAATGTCATGGTCATACCCCAACCAGAGGGCCAAGGTTAACTCAAACACAGAGGATAAAAGAATTCCCTTGTCCTTCTTGGTCTCTGCAAATAGTTGTGTTTTCCCAAGATGATGCTTTTTTATCTCAGGTGCATGTGCTCCCTGAGGTTGTGGTCTGGTAGTACATGAAATCTCAGGATTAAGTTAGATCTATTTTAGTGGAGCATGTTTTCTACCTGAGGGTTAGTATATCAATTAGGAATACATTAGTGGCAAATAACAAAAACAGTGGCTTAAACAAATAACATAATTTGCATACATAACAAAATCTCCAGCATTAGCTGCTTTTAGGAACTCAGATTTTGTCTGAGATAAAAATGAGATTTTTAAGACCTAGTAGCCATTCTTTGACCATCTTTTGCATATTAGCTTGTGTCCTTTTTTTGCACCTAGTGTTGCGATACAGCTGCTGTACTTCAAGGAACAAGGCTGCCTACAGTGTGGTTGGACAGTGCTAGTTGCCTCTGTCTCCTTTTGAAGCAAAGAAAAATCTTTCCAGGATTCTCTCCCTAAAGAATCCATTTACCCTTAGTTGCTGGAATTGGAAATTATTTTGTCCTTACATGTAGGGACAATTACACATCAGAATTTACAGTTGCCTCAATTGACTTAGACAAGTTATGATCCTCTATTTGGGATTAATCACATTGTAATCTTGAACAAAATTCTGATTCTGTTAACAAGGAGAAAATACCTTTTTATTACTCAGTGAATGAGGTTAACCATAGTCAATATCTGGAGTAACTTGTAATAGTAAAACAAACAAGATATAGTGCATTAAAAATCAAAAATTTGCATTAAATTTTAAGACAATATTTGAAGACACTGTAGGCTTTCACAGTGTACTTCGAGGCAGCCATAGTGAGTAACTGACTCTCCATGTCCCTCATCCAGTTCACTTTCCACAGAGTAACAGGGAGATCTTTGGAAGGTACAATCTGAGTATGTTATTCCCTTGTTTAAAAGCTGTCAGGACCATCTCAACAGTGTTTGTACTGTTGGTACATAAGAGTCTAAAGCTCTTATGATGCCATTGAAAATCTTTTGGAGTCTGGTCTCAGACTCCTCCCTAACCCCATTTTTGCTACTCGTCCCATTTGCCTTTGGAACTCCTGCTATACTTGTTCTACTCTTCAGCAGAGCTAAGCAAACTTGCCTTTGAACCTGATACATGCTTCTCTCTGGATATCTCTACTCCCACCATATCTCTACTCCCTCCCATATGTCTTTTCCACAGCTAACTCCCAGCCATCCTTCCTCCTAGTACTTCCTCTGAGAAGCCTTCCCTGATGGACCTGATAGGTTCGATGACTACTTTTTTCCCTCCTGCACCCTCTTATTGCATTTAAAATTCTTTATCATAATTGCTGTAAGTTTTCCAGAATATAGAACTTTTCTATCTTATTCACCTTGTTTGCTTTTTGATCCTGACTGCTTCACATATAGCCTAGCACTCAGTAGGAATTCCATAAATACCTTGAGTTTTAGTTGGTTTCTATTTACTTGAAGTTTGTTGAAGACCTTCCAACTCACTATTAACAGCACACTAATTCTATAAAGGAAAGCTCCATCTCTTCCCAAGGAATTTGAACAAACAGACAAAAATCAGACAGTAAGGGAAGAAATACAATATCAGAAGCAGAGAGGCTTTTGACTAGTTGCCAGATGTGACCCCAGTGCCCATTTCATCAGGAAGATTTAGGAGGTGAGAATTTTATCACAGCCACTCTTAAGAGAACTGCCTTTTCCTTCAATAAGTAAGGCTTTTATTTTGTTTTTGACTTGTTTTGTAAAGGTGTCTGTCATCTCATATTTAAGGACTTACTGATGTTTGTTTTGTTTTCCTCCAAGTTTACAAATGAGAGTGTGGGGCCTAGAATACTTATTAAGCTGGCTTTCTTTCCCTAAACTCTTTGATACTTCTTGATAGGTCTTATTACCATCTGTGTCAGGCAAGCTGGAACCGTGAAGCAGAAATGATGGTACCTGGGAGCCAGGTTTCTTGTTGATATATCCAGATTCATGGTTCGGATTTCAGGAGGAAGACAGGCAGAGAAAGAGGCATCTGAGATTCTGGACCCAGCTAATGGGTTCAGATGGACCCCATCTCAACCTAGATGCTTCCTTGAGCTCCCAGGTTTATAAATCAGTCAATGTCCTTTTATTTAGGCTTCTTTGAGTTGAGATTCATAAATGAATAGCGAATACAGGATTTGGAATTAGAAATATAATGGTTGATTGGCTAAAATTATTAGCATAATCCTTAATCCATAATACTGTAGCCAACAGTAGGAGGAGTTTTTCCCACCTAAACTACAGACTAGTCTATTATCAGAAAGGGAGGGATAGCATTCCAAGAAACACACACACAAAAAGGTATCTATTTTGTCCATATCATATGCCCCTTCATCACTTCACCATTAGATAAATTTATGAATTGCTTCTACTTCTCAGATTGGAGCTTCCTTCAGGATGGAGGAAGTAAACAACTTCTGAAAATTAATTTCCCAAACATCACTTTATCAAGACTAGTCTACTGGAAGCCAATTTGTTAAAAGTTAATTTTAAATTTTAATTTAAATTCAAAAACATATGAACAAATCAAAATTAGCCAAAATACATTATGTAATAAATTAGAATTAAAAGACTATTCCCATATCAACACTGAGATTTTAGTTCCAAATGATAAAATGTATGTTTCTAAATATTATATTTAATAGCCAAAGTTGAACATTTGTGTTAAAACTGTTGAATGTTTTGTTAGGTTTTGCAAAATTACAGTGAGTACACTGACAAAACCAAATGCTGGCAAGTATGTGGAGCAACAGGAATGCTCATTCATTGCTGGTGGGAATGCAAAATTGTACAGCCACTTTTGAAGACATTTTGGTGGTTTCTTAGAAAACTAAACATATTTTTATTATATGATCTAGCAGTTGTACTCCTTAAATTTTAGCAAAAGAAGTCGAAAACTTATGTCCACACAAAAAGTTGCACACAGATGTTTAGAGTACCTTTTTCATAATTGCCAAAACTTGGAAGCAACCAAGATGTCCTTCAGTAGATAAATAAGTAGATAAACTGTGGCACGTTCAGGAAATGGAATATCTGAAATGGCTCAGTGGGTTAAGCGCCTTCCTTCATCTCAGGTCTGGATCTCAGGGTCTTGGAACCGAGCCCTGTGTCATCAGGCTTTGTACTCAGCAGGGAGTCTGCTTCTCCTTCTCCCTGTGCTCCTCCCTAGCTCGTGTTCTCTGTCTCTCAAATAAATATATAAAATCTTTTAAAAAAATGAAATAATGAATGTAAAAAGCCTACTATTGTACTTGGTAGTCAGAAATCAATAAAATTAAGAATTACTATTGTTATTATTAGAATTAATATTCATCCTTAGTGTAGACTATCACATTGGGTAGCATCATCTAAGTCTTTTAAAAAATATATCTTATTTATAAGACCAGATTAATTAATTTTCATTGGAAAGAATAAGTTACATAATCACAAAATTTCTTCTCCTTTCCTCCATTTTTGTAAATGACATCATCATCTACCCATTTATATGAGCTATAAATGTAGGCATCATCCTTAACATTTCATTTTTCCTCACCTCCCTAATTCAGTTAATTTACCATGTCCTGTCAATTCTACTTTATGAATATCTTTCCACCTCACTGTAACCCCCTGTTCCAAACCATGATCTTTTCCCTGGAACCATTGCAGTAGCCTCTCAATTGGTCTTCCCAGTATCCACTCTTCTTCTCCATCTCCTATTTCACACAAGAGCCAAAGTGATTCTTTCTTAAAAATGCAGACATGAAGGGAACCTGGGTGGCTCAGTTGGTTGAGCATCTGCCTTTGACTCAGGTCATGATCCCAGGGTCCTGGGATCAAGCCCTGCATTGGGTTCCTTGCTCATCAGGGAGCCTGTTTCTCCCTCTCCCTCTGCCTGCTGCTCTGCCTAGCTGAGCTTGCTGTTGCTCTATCAAATAAATAAATAAATAAATACAAATCTTAAAAAAATGCAGACATGAATAAGCTTCTCTCTAGATTACATCCTTAAATGGCTTTCCATTTCATTTTTTACCAAGTCCTACAAAGTTCTTTATGTGCATGGGCAGCTCTTCTACATAAAGCTACATTCTAGGTCCACAGGGATGAGAGACTCATCTAGTGTTTCTCTAATTTGCTTTCCCTGGGCTTTGATGCATTTGCCCAAAGTTCCTAGTGTACATCTTGCTTGCTATATGAGGTCATTCTCCCCCTTCCAAATAAAACTGAAATCAAAATTAAGTAAATACAAAGGCCAATCCTGCCACCTCCCCAAGGTGTTCGAAGAGCTCTCACTTTCCCAGAAAATAGAGATGGGATTATTTGCTTCCACGTGTCAAAAGCCCCCAAATTGCTAGTGTGTCACCATAACTCAGAGGGTTGTAAACCTCAGTGTGATTGCAGACTATGTACCCATTTGAAAACTTTTATCAGCTCTCTCTATTTTTAAGACAGCAGATAGACTCTGACACAAGACAAATTAAAAATGATTGTTGTTACTCTTGTTTCCATCAGTCAGCCCCCTGAACATGATTCTAGGAGAGAGCTGGGTTTCTACTCCCAGGTGAGTCCCATTTGTCACAGCACGCAGTTCCATCCTGTTTGGTAGGCCTGCAAACATTTGTGACTATAGGATTTTCTTTTCCCTGAGATTAGCATGATTTTTTTAAATCAACATTTTTAAGGTATAATCCATATACAAAAAATTGTGCAACCTTTTAGTATGTAGTACAATGAATTTTGACAAATGTATACATTCATGTAACCACCACCACAATAAAATATGGGATATTTCCATTACCCCCAAGTGTTCCCTGAGGTCCTTCATGATCCCTTTTCCATCCTCTGCTAAAGATAATCACTAATCTGCTTTCTGTTACCAGAGATTAGTTTTACTTGTTCTAAAATTTCACATGAATAGAATCAGATGGTATCTACTCTTTTGGGTCTGGCATCCTCTTCTCAACATCATGTTTTTAAAAGCTTATCTATATTTATATATTAGTGTGTGTATATATATGTATATCTTTGCATAGCATTCTATAAAGACAACACAGTCTGTTTATCTGTTCTCCTTTTGATGCACGTTCGAGTTTATCCAGTTTTTGGCTCTTCTGACTACAACTTCGGTAAACATTTGTACACAGGCCTTTGCTGTGGATATGTTTTTATTTCTCTACAGTAAACATCTCCCCTAGCTTAACATAATTTTTAAATTTTCCATGATGGTCTTATACTTAAACAAATTCAGTATTTTCTTTATGATATTCTAAAGATCTTGTTAGCAGTACTCTCTTTTAAAACTCTGTCGATTTAGAACAAAATTATAAGAAATATTAGAACTTTGGTACATTTAGATCCATCAGGTCCTTTGAGGCATAATTAAATAACTCACATATTTATTAACAATAGCAAGTAATTTTAATCAAATCAGTAAATATGTATCCTATGATACCTACCAGTTGAATTATATAGTATGAATAATATCTGTGGGATACACAGAAGGAAAGTTGTCTCTACCATGAAAGACACTACAATCTAGATGGAAATACTGAATCTATGTTAATCAGAAACTTCAAAATAATGATGAAGTACTGAGTTGAGTGGTGCATGCTATCAGTGAATCAGGACATTAGAGAGGTTGAATCATGGATCATGTTTACCTGGGATGCAGATGTAGATTCCAAAATAGGATCATCATAGAGGAAGAGACACTCTAGCCTCTCTCTCCAAAGCAAAGAGGATTTGCTGATCTGTTTGGTCAGAATTAAGCTCAACTGTGTGGACCTTTGGCCTTGCAGTTATCATGTGACAAAAAGGCAAATGCCCACATTTATTTTTCTCTGTCTTAGTCTATGCAATTGAATGGATAAATGGACATGGGGGTCCCAGGACATGGGCGCATCTCTGATCATGAGTATCCTGCAAATATAATTGAGCTTTCTTGGATTTGGGAAGATGATGTAGTAGAACATGTTTTCCTCTGGAGGTTCCAACTTGGTCTTTATCAGAGACACTCAATGACAGATACTGACTTAGGTAATAATATCTGATTTGCGTTTATGATTTGCCTTGTGTTTTGCATTTGTCTGCATCTGGATCCTCATTTTTGAGGGGAAATGTTTGTAAGGTAGAGTTTAAGTCCTTTGCTGTAATACCATTAATAGGCTACCAAAATACTCACTGCTCAAATCCCGAAATTAACTAAGATAAGTATTTTTAATAAGAAGTTGGAACATACTATTCATGTTTCAAACTATGGAAGGTTTAGTTCCACACTTACTGTTAACTATTTGAGACAGGGTTACACAAATAACAAGGGAAAAATAAACAAAGTTTAAAAAATCTTATGGAATATCTTCAGTCATAGACATTGGTAGCAAATTTCAGACTTCCTGC
>JAPYYJ010001144.1:0-14602 GCA_028533885.1 Nasua narica | reverse complement strand
AAAAAATTAAAAAAAAAGACTATTCACATATTAAAATCTCTAAAATCAGGATGCATCTTATAGTCAGAACACAACATAATTTCATTGATAATTTTTTCCTTTCTTAATAGAAAATAAAATATTGGTATCTATTACATTTGATGGCATCTTAGATGCAATGAAATACTATATACTGGAAGAGGAGCTAAAATACATGGGAATATACAATACTTTGCCATCTCTTCTCTAGGATTTAGCCACAATCAGCACAGCCCTCCAAGCCTCTGTCTTTAATTCATCAGTTGTTTGTGGAGTCCCCAAGATTCCTAGGCACAGTGATCATGTTTGTGTGGCTACATGAAAAATCTTGTCAGAAAGGGGAAAGACAAGGTGGCCCTATTTATTTTAATATGTCTTCAGCTATTTTCAAGTGCTTTTCTTACTTCCATGGTGGAGGTCTTTCTACCAGTTTGGAAGAATGCACCCCTCCCTCAATTCCCCAGACATACCAGTTAATTTTTAAAGCTTAGGAGTTTTCTCTGTGGCCCTCTGTTTCCATTAGATCCGGGAACAGCCACTGAGAATGCTTTCAGAGTGTCACTTACACTCCAGAGGCTCTGTACCACCCACAGTTTTCCCTTCTTGCCTCTCAAATGAATCAGAGCAAAATTAAATATCAAAACTCACTCAGACACGCCCAGTTTCTCCAGGCCTTCAGTCCAGTCTTCGCCACTTGGTGAGGAATACGGCTTAGTTGAGCCCTGGGAATATAAAATAAAGTTGCTATTGGTGCCTTGTCAATCAACATCCACTCCCATGCAAAGGCAGAATGTGCAGTCATGTGCCTGCCACATGGAGAATGTTACTCAACCACCTTGGAGGAAGGGAACAATTCCTCCAGGGAAATTCTTACAGCCCAGACATTTCAGTCAGAGATTCAAGGGGGAGAGGAGAGAAGAGAAGGATCAGAAATGAATTCATGGCAGGTATTAATTTAACGCTGACTTCTCCAGTCTTGACCATCCAACTATGCATATGGAAGAAAAAGAAAGAAAGAGGACAGAAAATAATGAATGGAAAGGAGAAAAGAGAGCAAAAATGTTGTCTTCCAGAACCATAGCCAGGAGTTTAAGGAACGCATATTCTCTAAAAGTGGCACTCCTCAGAAAAAGTTCTTAAGGTGCTCTGTTAATAAATATTACTACTGTTAGAAAAATATAGGTTAAAACACATCAAAGAGAACGACATGAAAGCAAGGAGAAGCTAAGAGAAACCGATGTGGGAAAACCTGGAAGCAGAGAGTCAGTTTTTCTCTTTCCCATAAACAGCAGCCCATGACTCTGCCTATAGAAACCGGCTTTGTCAGGAGCCAGGAGATGGTGGCGAGGAAGAACCTAAGCTGATGGTCATCCAAGTGGACCTGAAGGAGTTTATGCAAGGCCAAGAAGAAAAATCAAGAATTTATTAGTCGCATTAACTGGCTAATAGAAAAAATACATTCATAAATCTGTTCTTTCCCTCCAGTGAATATAATGGATCTGTCTCTCTCTCAATCAATTGGCCTGAGTCAATGTCAGCTGGGAAAGCCCTAGAGAAGTATGATATCTTCTCCAAATTCTACCTCCCGGTGTTATTTCTCTTCAAATTGCATTAGCTCATGTCTACAGAGTATTAAGACACTCGTTGATTTATCAAAGGACATTGTAGGAATAAAACAATCTTCAGACTGAGACTTTAACAGAATTGACAGATGCAGCCGTTCCCTGTAGACCAGCTAAGACAAGCAGAGGAACCTGAATATCATTGTCCTAAATTATCTGGAATAAATTGCCCAAATTCCCCCACTTAAGGCACATGAACATGCCTCTTTCTCTGGGGACTGTGTGAGAAACAAACACACCTTTACTTGTCTGATCTACTCCTTTGTGGTTTTAAGTGGGGAAGATCAAGTCATACAACCTCATCAAAAGGAATATTTTTCTTCTCTAACTGAAAAAGCTTAAGAAGAATTCCTCACATATGTATAGAACTTTATACTATTCTAAGAACTCTTAGCTGTTAAGTTTGATGCTCATAGGCATTAAAGCCCATAAAAAGATGTGTATGTAGAGTCATCCTAATACTGCAAAGCAAATCAACAGGTTTTCTATAAACATTACATGCCAGTTGCCCATAACCTCAAAAGATCTTTTTCTCCATCCATTGCCCTTTCCTTTCCTTTTCCCTAAAGCTTTTTCCCCCTCCTATAATCAGTCCTGTCTCTTTTACAACCTTTATTACTGTTGTTATATGTACAGGTGTTTGCATTTTCATTGCCTCTGAGGATCTTTATTCATAAGATGGTAAATCTCTTGCAATTTTCCTTTTCTTTTTAAAAATTCTCTTTTGTACTCCCAAACCCTGATCAAATGATGCCCACATGTTTCACAACAGATTGTGTTTTGTTTCTCCTTCACAACCCCTTCTTCTGGCCATATCTTTTCAGTATTTATGCTTATTTTCCTTGTGATTTGTATAGAAAGTATTTACTCGCCCTTTCTCACCCTAGTTCTATTTCTTCTGCCACAAAAGATAAGTTGATGTTAGTCTCAAGCCATCAACTTCAAAGATGGAAATTACTTATTTGTACAGAAAATGCTTCCAAAGTCATTCTTCTTATAAACTCTTCTTAAAAATTTTCTTAACAAACTTTTATTCTTCATCCCTGCCACAGGATTTTAAAGTTGGAAAGGACCTATGAAATCTAATCCAAAGGTCTTATTTGAAGGTGACTAAACAGGGATCCGAACCCAGGCCTCATTAACTTTGGCCTTTGCAACATATACTGATATCTGGCCCAGTCACCTCTCCCATCTGAGTCTTATACCCAGAAATCATTTGACATTATCACCTAGTGGCCCAAATGTATTTTGAACTCATTCAAATGCCATCACTGAGCTCTTCCCCCCACCCCAACACATCCCCACCCCCCAGTCCCTCACTCCTCCTTCCCCCCCAAAAACCTGCTGTGCCTCCTTGGTGAATATACCACCATCCACCAGATGTCATACTTGATGTGGGTGTCATCCTAATTCCTCTCCTCCTTCTCCCCCCATCTCCAGCTCATCTCTCAATCTGTCTCCTTTCAAGCCTCTCCATCACCAGCCTAGTTTCAGCCATCAACAGCTCTTTCCTGAATTACCACAATACCTTCCTAAGTAGTCTCCTTGTTCCCCATCTTGTCCATATCCAATTGCAGCTACCTCTTGCAGCAGACACATCTAAAGTTAAAATCTGATCACATCATTGCCCTGATTAAAACCATCAATGAGTCCGCCACTACCATCAAGAGGAAGTTTGGATACCCAAGTAGAGCTATAAGGCTGCGTTTTAACCCCTCATGTCCAAGTTCATCTTTGGCCACTCCCACATCACATTTCAAACCAAACTTCCTTCAGTCATTTAGATGAGTCATGCTCTTTCCCACATATAGCCCTTTGCACAAGCCATTCCCTCTGGCTGCAAGATTTTCCCTCTTCCATTTTACTTACTTACTTACTTATTTATTTACCCCCAGATTTTAATTCTAACATCATTCCTTTTAGGTCTCTTTGGGGTTTTTTGTTTTGTTTTGTTTTGTTTTTTCTCCAAATACTTTTATTTTTTCAGTGTTACAAGATTAATTGTTCATGAACCACACCCAGTGCTCCAGGCAATACATGCCCTCCTCAATACCTACCACCATTTTATCTGGATAACTGGCAAGCTCCTATCATCGTTCAGGTAGGAACTTTAGAAATCTTTCCCCCCAGATCGCATGGTCACTTCTCGCAGTTCTTTGCTCAAATGTCACCTTTTCAGACAGCCCTCCCCTCACCAGCAGTTCATATAACAAAACCTCATGGACATTTGCTTATGCTGCCTCTGCCCCTTCCCCACCTGCCCTCCCCATCACCACATGAGACGATTTTTAAGCACCATGAGAACAGGGACCCTGCCTGTCTTAACCACTGAATCCTCAGTGCCTAGTGAGCATTTTCAAGTATTTGTCAGATGGATGAATAATCTCAGTGTTTAACATAACTTTGTTTACAGTAGCAGCTTAATAAATATTTGAAGAAGGATGGAAGGGAAGAAGGAAAGAAAGAAAAAAGGTTAAAACTTGGGAGTTTATAATGGCTTTCATCTTTCTTTTCTATAAAAGTTGCAACATCTTCTCATTTTATTTGTTATTTCATCATCTTTCTCCTATTAGCCACTGAAAACAGCTGCCCCCAAAATGGGGCAGACCATCAACAAACTTAACTCCGAATACAGCAGCACAGCAGTGAGGCCCACAGTCATGAGCATCCCTCCAGACTTCTCCAATTCATTTCTTAAGCTTAGATGCCTATACTGAATCACCAATTTCTGCATCTTTGATTGAAATGCCAGAATTAGTGTACAGCCCTGCCCCATCCCCTGCACTTTTCCTGAAAACAATTATATCACAAACTCCTGTTCCACTCCATTTCTCTCATACACCTAAAAGTACACCTAGTACCCCACGAGCTGTGTAGGTGGCATCATTATTATTCCTTGACCTGCTCTCATCTCTCATCACCCAGAGTGTCAACATAGATGTCTCTCATTTGTACTACTTTTTCCCCACTTAGTTCACTTTTATTTAAGAGAGTATGTGCTTCCTATTCTGGATCTCCCCAGAACCTTCCCTTTAATGATTTATTTGAGAATCCTGCCCACTAGACTCAAGTTTAAGGGCCTCACCTTCCTTTCCTTTTTGAAACAACGATCTGTGCTTGCCCACATCCCATCTGCTTCCCACCACGTTGGTCCATGAACATTGGTAGTGACCTACTCTCTCTTATGCAAGAACACAGAAAGGTATCTGCTCCAGCCAGGAAATTAGAATTCATCCAGAGCATGGAGGTCCCCGGATCTGTTAATTCACGTTAGGTCTCAGTTCCTTCCTACTTATGTTTGTTCTTCCTTTTACAGCCCCAGCATCATTCCTTTTGGCAGAAAAGATGAATGTAAAATAGCTCTGATGGAGTTTACACTGTACTGACCATTCATCAACAGTACCATGGTGCTGCCAAGCACTCAGCCAAAGGGATTCTTTTCTTCCTATTCCATGCTTAGTTTTAAATCCTTTTCCCTATGCTAAGCATTTTTTGAAAGCCTAGATTCACTCTGAGCTTCAGCTTTCTGGCTTCTTTAAATTTTTTCTTCTCATTTTTTTTTAAATACTAGACATTCTGTTTTATGCATCCCTGAGTTAGGTTTTATTGCTTTATATCTTTACACGTCTTTAAAAATCTGAGCTCATCAGAGAAGGACCTGTAGACTCAACCTGGATTCTACGGGTTTTTTTCTTTTTCACTTAGATTCATTTCTTTAAAATCATCAGAATAGTATGAGAGTGGAACCAGGACTAAACATAGAAATTGTTTTCATTTTCTTTTAAGGTACTCATTGTGAACTCGATTCATAGAACACAGTATAAAATAGACAAAAACAAAAAGAAAAAAATTTGAATTTATCCAAAACCTGGTCAACAAGGAATAATCACCAATGCCATTGTACCCATGTATATGGGTATGCATTAGTGTACCTTTTCCCCTACGCATTAGCAAAGAAAAGGGGAAATCATTTGTGCAACCCATTTACCGCTTGCTAAGCTCACTTAAGATTTCTGAGCACATTTTTCTATATCACTAAAGATTGTTCTGCAACATTATTTTTAAAGGCTACATAGTATTTCATGATATATATAAGCTATTATTAATTCAACAAAAGCCTATTATGAGACATAGGCTGTTTCTAACATTTGGTATTATTAAAACTGTATATTGAACATTGTTGTAGGGGAATCTTTGTGCATATCAATAACTGTTTCTTTAGGACTCAGTTCTGGAAATGGAACTGCTAGGTCAAAAAAAAGGCATGAATTAAATTTGAGGATACAGATAAAAATTGCCTTTCCATAACAGCTTTAAATTCTCTGTAAATATACACCCAGGTTACATTCTCTCGAGATGAACATGTGTACTTTCCATAACAGTAGGTGTTAAAATTTTTCAAAAACCTTAACCAATTTTATAGGTTAAAAATAGTATTTGTTGCTTTCAGTTGCATATATTTAATTATTAGTAGGTACTGATATTTTTCATATGTTTATTGACTTTATTTTTCGGCTTTTGTGAATTATCTCCTCATAATCCTTTGGAAATTTTCTTTCTAGGGTACTTGTCTTTTTCTTAAAATATAGGAGTTCTTTTATAAGTATTTTATTCCCATTTTTCATTTGCTTTTAAATTTTCATTATTTTTCATGAAGCAATAGCCTTTGTTTCATAAATAAAATGTACTTTTTCTTATGCATGATCCACCTTTTGGATAATGCCTTAAATGACTTCCCCACTAAAAGATTATTTTTTTAAAAAACGCCCATATTTTCTTCCAATATTTTCATGGATTCTTCTTTCTTACTAAATATTGAATTTATATGGAACTTAATTTGCATATGGCATGAGATAGGAAATCTTAATTTGTGCCCCAAATGCCTAGCCATTTATTCAAAACCATTTATTAGGGGTACTTTGGTGACTGTCCATTCGGTGTCCAACTCTTGGTTTTGGCTCAGGTCATGATCTTGGGGTCCCGGGATTGAGCCCATGGAGGGCTCCACACTCAGTGGGGAGTCTGCTTGAGGATTCTCTCTCTCTCCCATGCTGCTCCTCCCCCATTCATATTTTCTCTCTCTCAAATAAATAAATCAATCTTTAAATTAAAAAAACATTTATTGGGTGCCTGGGTGGCTCAGTCAGCTAAATGTCTACCTTTGGCTCAGGTCATGATCCCAGGGTCCCAGGATCAAGCCCCACATTGGGCTCCCTGCTCAGCAGGGAATCTGCTTTTCTCTCTATCCCTCCCCCTGCTCATGATCTCTCTCTCACTCTCAAATAAACTATTTAAATAAACAAAAACATTTATTAAATAATCCTTCCTTCCCTAGTGATATTTAAGAACCATTCTTATCATATGCAAATTCTTATATATACTTGTCTATTTTTAGATATTCTATCCTATTAATCTGAAAAGAATTAGAACTTTTAAGACCTCTCATTCAGAAATGAGGTAAGTACTTTCATTTATCGAGATATTATTTCTCAATAAAAGTTTGTTTTTTTCAAGTAAGTCTTTAACATGTCTCATTAAATTTGTTTTGTTTTATTTTTCCTTATTAAATTTATATGAACACATTTTATATTTCTGATGGCTATTATTAATGGGACCGTCTTTCTCATATTTTTTATTGGGTTATCACTAAGATACAGGCAGTGTAATGGCTGTTGTGATATGCTGCTCAGATCCTCCTTTGTGGCTCGTGCACTCACATCCATAGCTGCTGGGTGGTGATGGATGGCAGATTTAAGCTGAGTTCCCCTCTGGAACTGCCATTAGCAGGAGGGTTGACTTGCTCCAAGTCACAATCTTCCCACAGACAGTCCTTGTCCAATGACTGGTAGACCAGGGGTATTAAAGTCCAGACCCCTTGAATCAAAGCAGGAAATTCTAAAGAACCATCTCAGCTTCAAGGCTCCCCATGGAAATGGATGTGGTTCTTATGGGAACTACATCATAGTCTAACACCTCCCTCCACTCCCCCTAAGGTATTCATCCTAAAAGCACTTACCAACAAACTTCCGATATGTAAGACGCCATATCAGAGTTTACTTCCCGGGGAACCAGTCCTAAGATAGCTGTTGTCAGGAGAGATCTGAGGAAGAAGTTAGTCTTCTAAAATGCAGTTTTGTAACTGGATCACCTGCTAACCAGCTGGCAATGAGGACTCCATTCTTAGCAGTAGGTGGAGCAGTAGAAACTACAAGCTTGCTGTAGCAGCGCAATTGCTAAAACTTCTCACCAGTGAAAACCTGGGATAGGATACCCTTGGAAGAAAATGCACTGGCAGGTGCAATAGCTTAAGTTTTAAGAGGTTCTGAGAAAGTACTAATTATAAGGACAATAGAATCTAATGGCTTGCTCAGTGGCACTGATGCACTGGAGAGAGACAAGAAAAGGCTAACAGTAATTAATCACTAATTGAAAGCTAAGAGTGAAAATCAGAGGACCTCTCTGGCAGCATGTAAACAGGCTGTGATTCTGGATCTCTGGGGAAAGGAGGAGGTTAAGGATCAAGTCCAAGACTTAATTATACGAATTGCAAAGCTCCAGATAAAGTGAATTCTCAGCCCTGATAAGTCTGCCATACCAAGGTCAGGGCTCTGATTGGGAAGGAGTGGGACCCTGAAATTTGAAATGGATCATTTGGATCAATACACTTGTAAACATGAACATTCCAGATCCCTCTAACCTCTCTGGGCCCGTAGAAGGGGCCCACTGCTCCCTAGAAGTCTACAGCACCCCTTGCTTAAAGATAAGGCAGAGGCTTCTGTCCTGCAAGGCAAAATGTACCCTTCCTCAAGTTCTTTCCCCACATCCCCTATTGAGCAAGAGAGCAACGTACAGGGTCAAGTGACAAGGTTACCTGGATGATGATGTGCGGGGCCTGCAAAGGTAGGAAACCATATCCCGAAGATATTGTAAGACCTAGCTTAACTTATACTAATGTAAGTTGGAGCATATGTATGAGAATGGATGCTAAGGGTGCTAGAACAAGAGTAAAGAACATCAAGTAGGGAAAGAAAGAGTTGATGAGCATGAGGACACTCTCCTACATTAGAGGATCTAATTTCATATCCTGGCCTAGGAAATGGCACTAGCACACTACTAGGATTGCTCTTGGAAGATCAGAGAAAGAAAGAGGTCATACTTAATGAAGTACAAGTATCAAAAGTGCCTTAATAGATGGTAAAATGAGGGGTTTAAAAGCCCAGGGAAGGGAAGTAAGCAACCAGAGTGGATATATTTTGTAGGGCCAGAAAGCTCACCTGGTGATTACGCACAGAGTCCAAAGGACACCCATTTACAAAAGTAATAAGGCAATAAGGCATGGGCTGGTAAGAGAGGCTGTCCACTGCAGGCCAGAGCAGAGGAAAGGAAATACTATTAAAAAATCAGGCTCACTGGTAATGGTGAAGATGATAAAACCAAACAAAGAGGCCTGGTTTTCTAACTTGGGAGCCATTAACTCAAGGAAAGTCTAGATACTCAGAAGGAAAGACTCTGCAACACCAAGGCAAGTATGCACAAAAATAATTCCCACAATTCTTCTCTAAAACGACCTACAGCCACTTACTCTGATAATCATATACTGGGGAAAAGTAAAATACACTAACATTTGAAGGACTATTATACAAAGGATCAAAATTGATATATGGGCACATAAAGCATACTCATGGCTCCATTAAAATGGGAACTTCTGAGAGCCAAGTAATACATAGAGTGCTGGGCCTAATCTTGCTTGAAATCTTGCTTCTACTGGGTCCACAGATCCATTCTACGAAAATGTCCTTGGATGCTAAATGTATAAATGGACATGCTTGGTGGTTGGCACAATCCCTACATGGGTTCCTTGGCCTTTGGAATAAGTAAGAGCTATTATAGTAGGGAAGATCTAGTGAAAGCCACTGAAACATCCCCCTTTCCAATAAAAAAATTAGAAATAAAAACACTATTGTGTCCTGGGGAAAATGACAGAGATTACTGTCACCCCAAAGACCTCATCATGACCCAGAATGCAGAGGTAGTAGTCCCCATCATATTCCCATTTAATAAAGTAGTCTACCAGAAAAACCAGACAGATCCTGGGAGAGGACATTAAATTCAGCTTAGCAGTAGCTCTAATTACAGGTGCTATGCCAGATGTGATGTCTTTTCTAGAACAGATCAACATGGCCCTAAATACATGGCAACCAGCCACTGGTCTGTTGAATGTGGTGTTTTCCATCCATATCATGAAGAAGGTTCAGAAACAGTTCTCTTTTACATTGGAACAGGCCAAAGAATATATTCACCATTTTTCCCTGGTACTATGCTAACTCTCCCAACCTCTGTCATACGATAACCTAAAGAAACTGGAATCTATTGGAAAATTTTCAGATATTACTCTGAACCACTATATTGGGCAAGATGAGTAAGAAGTACTAAGTATGTCAGAGGCCTTAGGAAAACATGTGTCCAGAAGGTGGGAGAAAAACTCTGAAGATTCAGGGACCTGCCATATCAGGAAATTTTTTGGGAATCCAATGATGCTGATATAGCTCTTCCAAAGTAAAGGACAAACTTATGCATTTCGCACCTCCTGTCCATAAGGAGGACATATAATGCCTGGTAGTCCAGATTCTAGAGACAGCATTTTCCATATTTGAAAATACTCCCTGATCCCCCTACTGGGTGACAAGATGTATAGTTCTGGGTATGTCCCAGAGCAGGAAAGCCTTCTGCAAGGCAGGGTCAAGTTGTAAAAAAGCAGGTCTGCCACATAGTCAATATTACCAGGAAGACCCCATGCAATTGGACATGTTGACATGGGGGAAAATGCCCAAATGACAATAGAAAAATGGCTGAACTTGGGTCACAGGTGTGTCTGTTCAATATGTGGGCTTGGGGTGAAAATGAAGAGCTACTATACAACAGCCCCACTCAGACGTGACCTAGAAAGTCAATGGTAGAGAAAATCCTCCTTGAGAGTGGAACTTCAGAAGATGCACCTGACAATGCACTTTGTTTGGAATGAGATGTGACTCACGGTAAGAACATATATGTACTTAAGGCCAATGGTGTATCAGGCTTATGTGGTGCGTTGGGAACCTGAAGGAAAAAGACTAGAAGATCATAAACAAAGAGAGCTGGAGAAGAAGGATGAAGATGAATCTACAAAAGTCAACACAAAATGTGAAGACCTTTACATGTCATATTAACTAACCCACCAGACAGTATCTACCATAGAAAAGGGACTACACAACCAAGCAGGATGACTGACATATCTAGTTGATGTCAGCCAGTCTCTGCATCAGCCACCCCAAGTGCTGCAGAATGTGTACAGGAACAGAGCAGCCATAGAAACAGGGACAGGGTCTGTGCATGGGCCTAACAGCATGGGCTCCCAGTCACTAGGATTGATCTGGCTACTGCTGCAACCGAATGTCTAACCTACCAGGAGCAGACATGCATACTGAGTTTCTGAAATGGTACCACCCCTCAAGGAGTCAGCCAATGATTGAATTGCATCCTAGAAGGGGCAGGATTCATCTTGAATGGATTTGAAACACATTCTGGGTATGAGATTGCCTTTTCTGTCTGCAGGCTTCAGCCAGCACTGCTATTTTAGGATATAATATTTGATCTGCTGACCAAGGTTACACAAATATCACACTGGACCAACATATCTACTTTACAGCAAAGAAAGCACAACACTGGGTACAGCCATGGTCATTAGATCCACTAGTCCTATCGGATCACACAGAAGTTATTGGCCTGACAGAGCAAGGGGATGGCCTTTTGAAAGTACAACCGGGATGCCAGCTGGGAGATGACACACTGAGAGAACAGGGCACCCTATCCAGCATGTAATATACATCCTAAATCAATGCAGAGTATATGTTGCTGAATCCCCACAGATAAAACATACAGGTTCAAGATAAAATGACTAAAAGAGGAGTAAAACCACTTACTATCACTCACAGTGACCTACTTGTGAGAATATGTGATTCCTGTCCCTGAGCTCTGTAGGTGTGGAGATCCTGGGTTCCAGGGGAAAAAAGCTTCCATCCATTAGGTAACAAGAGAGAATACCACTAAACTCTTAAGCTACGACTTCCATCTGGTCACTTCAGAATCTTCATGCTAAGAGACCAGCAGGTAGTGAATTACCAGGGTAATCATCCAATCATCAGAAGGAAGGAAGGCTGCTGAAATATATCAAGCCAGGGAAAAATATTTTTGGAAACCTAGTAATCCATTAAAGCACCTCTTGCTAGAACTTTGTCTAATTTTGATAGTAATATTTTGTGTGTGATAATCTCATTTCAATGTCTAAATAGCCTAAGAATTATAGTTTTTCTTTTTCTTTGAACTAAGATTTAAAAGTACTTAATTTCATTTTTCAAGTAAAAATTTCTTTAACAATTTTTATATACAGTCTCTTTCTCAAATGCTTACATAAATTCAGTGATTCTAGTATTCTTAATTTCCACAATCAAAACACTTGATTTCATGGTACTTTGCCATGCACAAATGATTTCACTTTTCATTCCTTGATTCATCCTTGTTCCAGTTATGATCCCCTTCTCCATCCCTTAAAAAACAAAAACAAAAACAAACATTCCTAGCAGGTAGTAGAAACCATCCTCCAACTTGCTACAACCCAACTTCCCATTCAGATTGCCAAGTTCAAACCTCAAACCAGCTGCTTTACTGGAACTGTTACCACAAGCAAAATCCCTCCTAAAGAAAGTCCCAGTGTTTTCTATACTTGCCCTTTCATTCATGAATAGAATGAATAGAGCCTCTGACCCTGACCTGCTTGATTAAAGCCCGCCACGTTCCTCCACCAGTCCTTCCCTCCTGGCAGAACCTCCATGCCAAATCCAATTCCTCTGTGGGACTTCACAGTGAACTCCTTGCCTACACAAATATGTACTCTATAAATAGCATCCTTCTACTGAATTCATAATCAGGGTTCCCACACTCTACTGTGTCTGAGTAGCTGCTTTTTGCCTCAAGAGGGAGACCCAAGACTCAAGTCCAGCATACGCCCCAAAGGTTGATTCTTGCCCCTTTTTCCCTCCCAGGAGCTGTGCAAGTTTTCTTTTCTTCCCCTAAAAACTCACAAAAACAAGCAATGTCTCCATATTTTGCTTTCTCCTTCTGCTCTCAATCCCATTTTATACCATGTCACAATTCTAGAACACTTTATTTTCAGAGTCCCAATATGAATGTCCACTAGCATTCCCATATTGTCACAAGAATGACAGATGAGAAAATTTCAGGGATCCGGCTAAATTCCTGTAGTTCTGCTTTTTAATTCACTCCTTAGGAGAACAAGGTAAGCTCAGCCCAGGCCAGGACATAGCCAACAGGCAGCTGCCGAGACTTTAGTACAAGGCAGCCCCATGGAAAGCCTAAGTCAGATTCCTGCAAGGGGCATGCAGAGTCAAGCCGAGGGCCACATTAAAATGTCACAACTAACACACAGAAGTAGAGCCAATGTTCACATGAACTGGATTGGAATGGGGGCAAATCAAGCCAGTCTGGCCACCAACTGCACTGAGTATCTCCTGCTTCCCTCTGCTGCTGCATAAGAATATGGTATGTGTGGATGGTGGGCTGACAGAAAGAAATATTGTTGGGCAAATATCTGCATTCTTCTAACAGAATGCAATTTCTTGTTGGTACCATATTCTGGATGCCTTATACTCACATTGCTTTCTTTAGCTGCCTCCATTTCCTCAAGTCTTCCATTTGTACCACTGAAGCACCTCTTAGTTCTCCACATATTTGCAAGTTCTCTAGGCTAGCTCCATATCAACATGTACTATCCATTCACAGGCAAAGTTCATCTCATCTTCACAATAATGAAGTGAAGTGTGTAGAATAAGTCCTATATGCATCTTAAAGACCAGAACATATATACATTAAAATATTAAGTGATTTATCCTAAACAAATTAGTAGCAGAGCAGCATTTGGGATAGAATTTGTATCTCCTAACTTCTATTCCAATGACAACTACCTCAAAATTATGCTGAAGTGTGTAGAATTGTGTTGATCTCCAAAGGGGGAATTTCAGATGGAAAGCAGTAGATGTCTAGCCTTTATTGCCTACATACCAAGATGGCACAGGACATACTTGACACTTTCTCAAATCAAAAATGCATATTCTTTGTGTATGGTGTAAGAAGAATGGTCAACTTTCATTTTTCTACATATAGCTGTCCAGTTTTCCAGCACCATTTATTGAAGAGACTGTCTTTTTTCCACTGGATATTTTTGCCTGTTCTGTCAAAGATGATTCGACCATAGAGTTCCAGATCCATCTCTGGGCTCTCTATTCTGTTCCACTGGTCTATGTGTCTGTTTTTGTGCCAGTACCATGCTGTCTTGGTGATCATAGCTTTGTAGTAAAGTTTGAAACCAGGCAATGTAATGCCCCCAGCTTTGTTTTCCTTTTTCAACATTTCCTGAGCAATTGGGGGTCTTTTCTAGTTCCATACAAATTTTAGGATTGTTTTTTCCAGCTCTTTGAAAAAAACCAGTGGAATTTTGATTGGGATGGCATTGAAAGTATAGATTGCTCTGGGCAGTATAGACATTTTAACAATGTTTATTCTTCTAATCCATGAGCATGGAATGCTTTTCCACCTTTCTGTGTCTTCTTCAATTTCTAAAAGACCTCAATGTGAGGCAGGAATCTATCAAAACCCTAGAGAAGAACATAGGCAGTAACCTCTATGACATTAGCCACAGCAACTTCTTTCAGGACATGTCTCCAAAGGCAAAGGAAACAAAAGCGAATATAAACTTTGGGGACTTCATCAAGATAAAAAGCTTCTGCACAGCGAAGAAAACAGTCCACAAAACAAACAGGCAACCCACAGAATGGGAGAAGATCTTCGCAAATGACACTACAGACAAAGGTCTGATATCTAAGATCTATAAAGAACTCCTCAAACTCAAC
>JAPYYJ010001143.1:0-14602 GCA_028533885.1 Nasua narica | reverse complement strand
CTTTTCCGCTGGATATTTTTGCTTGTTTTGTCAAAGATTATTTGACCATAGAGTTGTGAGTCCATATCTGGACTCTACTCTGTTCCACTGGTCTGTGTGTCTGTTTTTGTGCCAGTACCATGCTGTCTTGGTGATCACAGCTTTGTAGTAAAGCTTGAAATCAGGCGATGTGATGCCCCCAGCTTTGTTTTCCTTTTTCAACATTTCCTTAGCAATTTGGGGTCTTTTCTGGTTCCATACAAATTTTAGGATTGTTTGTTCCAGCCCTTTGAAAAATGCTGGTGGAATTTTGATCGGGATGGCATTGAAAGTATAGATTGCTCTGGGCAGTATAGACATTTTAACAATGTTTATTCTTCCGATCCATGAGCATGGAATGCTTTTCCACCTTTTTGTGTCTTCTTCAATTTCTTTCATGAGCGTTCTGTAGTTCCGCGAGTACAGATCCTTTACCTCTTTGGTTAGGTTTATTCCCAGGTGTCTTACGGTTCTTGGTGCTGTAGTAAATGGAGTTGATTCTCTAATTTCCCTTTCCATGTTTTCATGGTTAGTGTATAAGAAAGCAACTGATTTCTGTGCACTGATTTTGTGTCCTGCCACATTACTGAATTACTGTATGGGTTCGAGTAGTTTGGGGGTGGAGTCGTTTGGGTTTTTCATATAAAGGATCATGTCATCTGCAAAGAGAGAGAGTTGGACTTCTTTTTTGCCAATTTCAGTACCTTTTATTTTTGTTGTCTGATTGCTGTTGCTAGGACTTCTAGTACTATGTTGAAAAAGAGTGTTGAGAGTGGACATCCTTGTCGTGTTCCTGATCTCAAAGGGAAGGCTGTCCGCTTTTCCCCATTGAGAATGTTATTCGCTGTGGGCTTTTCATAGATAGACTTTATGATGTTGAGGAAGGTTCCTTCTATCCCTATACTTTGAAGAGTTTTAATCAGGAATGGATGTTGTATTTTGTCAGATGCTTTTTCTGCATCAATTGAGAGGACAGTGTGGTTCTTCTCCTCTTATTGATCTGTTTTATCAGATTGATTGATTTGCGAATGTTGAACCACCCTTGCATCCCAGGGATAAATCCCACCTGGTCCTGGTGGATAATCTTTTTAATGGGCTGTTGGATCCTATTAGCTAGGATCTTGTTGAGAATCTTGGCATCCATATTCACCAGGGATATTGGCCTGCAATTGTCCTTTTTGATGGGGTCTTTGCCTGGTTTGAGGATCAAGGTAATGCTGACATCATAGAAAGAGTGAAAAACTTTTTAGAAAGTTTTAGGAAACTTCCAGGAGATTTTGTTTTGTTTTGTTTTGCTTCTGTTTCTATTTTTTGAAAATAGAAATTCTCCTTATGTTTCTATTTTTTGAAGCAACTTCAGGAGTATAGGTGTTATTTCTGTTTGAATGTTTGGTAGAATTCCCCAGGGAATCCATCAGGTCCTGGACTCTTGTTTTTTGGGAGGTTTTTGATCACTGCTTCAATCTCATTCCTAGACATTGGTCTTTTCAGGTTGTCAGTTTCTTCCTGTTTCAATCTTGGAAGTTCATAGGTTTCCAGGAGTGCATCCATTTCTTGGTTGCTTAACTTATTGGCATATAGCTGTTGATAATAATTTCTGATGATTGTTTCCATTTCCTTGGTGTTAGTCATAATCTCTCCCCTTTCATTCGTAATTATGTTAATTTGGGTCCTCTCTCTTTTCTTTTGGATGAGTTTGGCCTGTGGCTTACCGATTTTATTCTTTGAGGAAACCAACTTCTGGTTTCTTTCAGGAAACCAACTTCTGGTTTCGTTGATGCGTTCCACTGTTTCTGTAGTTGTTAACTAATTGATCTTTGCTCTAATCTTGATTAAGCCAACCTCACACACAAGAAGGGAAATAATTTGTTGTTGATTTTCCAGTTCTTTAAGGTGTAAAGAGAGCTGGTGTAATTGGGATTTTTCAATTTTTTTTGAGTGAGGCTTGGATGGCTATGTATTTCCCCCTTAGGACTGCCTTTGCTGTGTCCCATAGGTTTTGCATCAATGTGTCTTCATTCTCATTGGTCTCCATGAATTGTTTAAGTTCATCTTTGATTTCCTGGTTGATGCCAGCATTCTTGAGCAGGTTGGTCTTTAGCCTCCAAGTGTTTGAATTCCTTCGAAACTTTTTCTTGCGGTTGAGTTCCAGTTTCACAGCATTGTGGTCTGAGAATATACAGGGAATAATCTCAATTTTTTTGGTATCAATTGAGCCCTGATTTGTGACCCAGTATGTGGTCTATCCTGGAGAAAGTTCCATGTGTGCTCGAGAAGGAGTATTCTGCTGTTTTAGGGTGGAATGTTCTGTATATATCTATGAGGTCCATCTGGTCCGAAGTGTCATTCAAAGCTCTTGTTTCTTTGTTTTTTGCTTAGGTGATCTGTCTATTGCTGAGAATGATGTGTTAAGATCCCCTACAATTAATGCATTCATATCACTATGACTCTTTATTTAACAGTTGGCTTATGTAGTTGGCTGCTCCCATGTTGGTGGCATAAATATTTACAATTATGAGATCTTCTTGGAGGGCAGACCCTTTAAAGAATGATGTATTGTCCTTCTGTATCTCTGACTACAGTCTTTAGCTTAAAATCTGATTTATGATAGGAGAATTGTTACTCCAGCTTTCTTTTGAGGCCCACTTTCATGAAAGATGGTTCTCCATCCCTTCACTTTCAGCCTGGTTGTATCTTTAGGTTCCAAAGCTGTCTCTTATAGACAGCATCTGGACGGATTCTGTCATTGTATCAAATCTGCAACCCTGTACTGTTTTCATGGGAACATTTAGACCATTCTCATTGAGAGTGATTATCGAAAGGTAAGTTTTTATTGACATGTTGCCTGTAAATTCCTTGTTTCTAAAGATCGTTTGTAAATATCTGTTCTTTGTCACTCTTGGGTTCGTTCTTCTTTTATAGAACTCCTCCTCCTTAATATTTCTTGTAGTGCTGGCTTGGTGGTCACATACTCTTTTAAACCTTGCCAGTCTTGGAAGCTCTTTATCTCTCCATCCATTTCAAATGTCAGCCTTGCTGGATAAAACATTTTTGGCTGCATGTTTTTCTCATTTAGTGCCCTGAATATATCATGCCAGCCCTTTCTGGCTTGCCAGGTTTCTGTGGACAGGTCTGTTCTTCTGATGGGCCTTCCTCTGTATGTAAGGAATCTCTTCCCCCTAGCTGTCTAAAATTATAATTCGTGAATCTCAGAATCAAGTGTTTTGATGACTTTCTAGACTTGTTCATCTTGAGGGGTGTCCTCTCTGCCTCTAGGACACACACACTTGTTCAATTCCTCAGATTGGGAAAATACTCATCCAGTATTTGTTCCGCTTTATCTCGTAGTCTTCTATCTTTCTCCACCCCCTCAGGGATTCCAATAATTCTGACATTGGAATGTTTCATGGCATCATTTATTTCCCTAATTCTGTTTTCATTGCTTCTAGTTTGATCCAGGCCTCCTCCTGATCTTCCTTCTTTATCAGCTTGTCTTGCCGGTCACTAAATCTATCATCTGCCTTGTTTGCTGTAGCTGTTAGGGTATTTAGATTATATTGGATCACATTTATAGCATTTTTAACTTCTGCCATATCAGCTGTCCCATCTTCCCTTAGAGATTCTATGTTGTCACTAATGTTTTTCTCTAACCTAGCCATTGCCTGGATAATTGTTACCCAGAATTCCCTTTCTGAAATACTGTTTATGTCCATATCCAATAGTTCTGAAGGAGAGGGTGCAGTCTCTGGGTTTTTCCTCTGTTGGGTGTTTCTCCTCCTTGTCATTCTGATGAGAAGTGGTTGAGGGGATATATAGCTGAATATATCAACCACAGTCCAGGCAAGGTGCTCCCTGAAAAGTTTTGGAGCAAGTGGAATTCACCACCAAAAAGAAAGAAAAAGAAAAAAAGAAAGAAACAAGGGAAAAAAAAAAGAAATCCCTGCCAAAAAGAGCCCCCAAAATATATTTGTAAGGTGTATATATATATATGAACAAACACGAACAAAAAGACTGCAAAAGTAAATGAGAAAAAAAGAACCCAGCCAAAATGAACCCCAAGAATAAGATTTATATAATACCCCCCCAAAAAAAGCAAATACACAGCAACACTGACAGAATATTAAGATGGGAGGGTGGTTATAAATCCTCGATGCAGGTGAGGAAGATTATTTCAGATCTCCTGCGTTTATCATTAAGCCTCCAATTGTAATGTTAAGTAGTTTAAAAAACACTAAACAACCAAGAATCACGAGAATGAATTAAAAAAAAATAAAGAACAACCTTTATTTATTGAATACACAGGTTTTAGGGCAATACCTGGAGCTTAATATATTGTTTTACCCTGATGTTAGGGTTTTACAGTTTTATGGGGACCCTGTAGTTATTGTCTTCTTGCTTTTGACTTGTCTTCTGGGGGAGGGGCCTGCCGCATTGTATTCCAGCCAATCTTGCTGGGTTGAGTCGCCCTGCCAGCTATCAAGAGGCTGGGCTCTGTGGAAACCGGTTTTTCAGGCTTTTACTCTCTGGGAGGTTTTAGTTCTTTTGCAGCTTTTTGGAAAGTCAGAGCAAAGAATCTGCCTATATCCAGACCTCTGCCTTAGGGAGAAACCTAAGTCTGCTCCCCTCTGGGTGGTCCAGAACACAGAGTCTCCCTCTGCATACTCCTCTGCACACTGCAGCCTCCCATAGGGAGAGCGCACCCCCGAGCCACTGTCCAGTGGTCCCCGAGGCTCCCGCTTGTCTGTGGACCCCCATGCCACTAAAATCATGAGCAGGAAACCTGGAAATCTTCTGGTGGCTGCTGTTGCCAGGACTGCTGTCTGGGTCCAGGCTCATGTCCGGTGCCCTCAGACCCCATGGGTTGCACAGGCCGCAGAGGGATTCTGGCCTGAGATTGCACCGTGTTCTCTCAAGCACAGCTGGGAGCACTCAGACCCTTTGGAAGGCCGAGGTCCTAGAGACCCCCGGCTGGTGCCCACACCAGGCTCCCTTAGGCGCTTGTGGGAGTGCACCCAGACTGAGTGGTTGTGCAAGCAGCAGAAAGCTGCAGACTCATAGACCACGGACTGGACTCCCTGCCAGTCTCTCTCTGATGTGGGTGGTCAGCAGTGGTGGTGTCCTTCCTGGGAATGTGGGCTTAAGCCTGTGCGTGTGACCACCTGATTCCACTAGTTGTCCCTTAAGGTCTTTTGCTCATTTTGAGTGTTTTTAATCAGCCTACAAGTTATGCTGGTCCCCAATCACAGGGCACTTTCTCATTGGGGTATTATTTTCCTTGGGTTGCTTCTGGTGGTTCCCTCCTCCTTCTGTTTATCCTCTGATACCAGTCTGAGTGTTCCCTTTCTGCTTGACCTCTCCACTGCTGTCTTCTGCCCCTGTAGAGATGCAGAAGTATATAATCTTACTTCTCAGCCTGATTTCATGGGTGTTCGGAGTGTTCTGGTGGATAATTAGCTCACTTTAGGGGACTGGTTGAAACAGGGTCTCCTATTTCTCTGCCATCTTGCCCCTCCTTCTGTACTTGAGACCTTTGTTTCTTGTATTGGTATATACTTTTCTCTCAAGACCACCTGCTATGTTCCAAAGATTTTGAACATTTTTTTCATTCAATTTTTCATTGACTGTTTTTAATTCTTATTTAATTTCCTGATTGACCCGTTCTTTAGTAGGATGCTCTTTAGCCTCCATGTATTTAGTTCTTCCCAACTTTCCTCTTGTGGTTGAGTTCTAATTTCAAATCAGTGTGGTCTGAAAATATGCAGGAAATAATCCGAATCTTTTGGTACCAGTTGAGACCTGATTTGTGACCCACGATGTGATCTATTCTGGAGAATGTTCCATGTGCACTAGAGAAGAATGTACATTCTGTTGCTTTCAGATGGAATGTTCTAAGTATATCTGTGATGTCCATCTGGTCCAGTGTGTCACTTAAGCCTTTATTTCGTTGTTGATCTTTTGCTTAGGTGAGCTGTCTCTTTCAGTGAGGGAGGTGTTAATGTTGCCTACTATTATTCTTGATGTGTTTCTTTGATTTTGTTATTTTAAAAAATATTTTACTTATTTATTTGACAGATCACATGTGGGCAGAGAGGCAGGCAGAGAGAGAGGGGGAAGCAGGCTCCCTGCTGAGCAGGGATCCCGATGTGGGGCTGGATCCCAAGACCCTTAGATCATGACCTGAGCCAAAGACAGAGGTTTTAACCCACTGAGTCACCCAGGCACCCCTGATTTTGTTATTAATTGGTTTTTGTAATGGGCTGCTGCCATGTTAGGGACATAGATATTTAAAATTGTTAGATCTTCTTGTTGGACAGACCCTTTAAGTATGATATAGTGTCCTTCCTCATCTCTTATTACAGCCTTTGGCTTAAAATCTTTTCTTTTTGATAAGTCTGGCCAGGGGTTTATCAATCTTATTAATTCTTTCAAAGAACCAGCTCTTAGTTTCATTGATCTGTTCTACTGTTCTTTTGGTTTCTATTTCATTGATTTCTGCTCTGATCTTTATTATTTCTCTTCTGCTGGGTTTAGGCTTTCTCTGTTGTTCTTTCTCCAGCTCCTTTAGGTGTAGCATTAGGTTATGTATTTGAGATCTTTCTTGTTTCTTGAGAAAGGCTTGTATTGCTATACATTTTCCTCTCAGGACTGCCTTTGCTGTGTCCCAGAGATTTTGAACAGTTGTATTTTCATTTTCATTTGTTTCCATGAATTTTTTAAATTCTTCTTTAATTTCCTGGTTAACCCATTCATTCTTTAGTAGGATGCTCTTTAGCCTCCATGTATTTGTGTTTTTTCCCAAGTTTCCTCTTGTGATCAAGTTCTAGTTTGATGGCATTGTGGTCTGAAAATATGCAGGGAATGTTCCCAATCTTTTGGTATTGATTGAGACCTGATTTGTATTCCAGGATGTGATTGATTCTGGAGAATGTTCCATGTGCACTAGAGAAGAATGTGCTTGGGGATGGAGTGTTCTGAATATATCTGTGATGTCCATCTGGTCCAGTGTATCATTTAGAACCTTTATTTCCTTGTTGATCTTTTGCTTAGATGATCTGTCCATTTCGGTGAGGGGGTTATTAAAGTCCCCTACTATTATTGTATTATTGTGGATGTGTTTCTTTGACTTCTATTAATTGGTTTATATAACTGGGTGCTCCCACATTAGGGGCATAGATATTTACAATTGGTAGATCTTCTTATTGGGCAGACCCTTTAAGTATGATGTAGTGTTCTTCCTCATCTCTTATTATAGTCTTTGACTTAAAATATAATTTATCTGACGTAAGGATTGCCACCCCAGCTTTCTTTTGATGTCCATTAGCATGGTAAATTGTTTTTCACCCCCTCACTTTAAAGCTGGAGGTGTCTTTGGGTCTAAGATGAGTTTCTTGTAGACAGCATATTGATGGGTCTTATTTTTTTTATCCATTCTGAAACTCTGTGTTTTTTGATTGGGGCATTTAGCCTATTTACATTCAGGGTAACTATTGAAAGATACGAATTTAGTGCCATTGTATTTCCTGCAAGGTGACTGTTACTGTATAGTTTCTCTATTCTTTTTTTTTTTTCCCTCCACTCCTTTCTTGTCAATGCTATTTTTAGGCTTTGTCTTTGCTTAGAGGAACCCTTTCAATATTTCCTGTAGGGTTGGTTTGGTGTTTGCAAATTCTTCTAATTTTTGTTTGTCCTGGAAGCTTTTTATCTCTCCTCCCATTTTCAGTGACAGCCTAGCTGGATATAGTATTTTTGGCTGCCTATTTTTCTTGTTTACTGCTCTGAATATATCATGCCAGTCCTTTTTGGCTTACCAGGTCTCTTTGGATAGGTCTGTTGCCAATCTCATATTTCTAACATTGCATGTTACAGACCTCTTGTCCCGAGCTGCTTTCAGGATTTTCTTTGTCACTGAGACTTATAAGTTTTACTATTAGATGACAAGGTGTCGACCTATTTTTATTAATTTTTGACAGCGGTTCTCTGTGCCTCCTGGATTTTAACGCTTGTTTCCTTGGCCAAATTAGGGAAATTCCCTGCTGTAATTTGCTCCAATATAACTTCTGCCCCCCTCTCTTTCTTTTTTTTCTGGGATCCCAATTCTAATATTGTTTCATCTTATGGTATTGCTTATTTCTTGAATTCTCCCCTTGTGGTCTAGTAATTTGTCTCTCTTTTTCTCAGCTTTTTTATTCTTTATCATTTTGTCTTCTATATCACTAATTCTCTCTTCTTATGCCTCATTTATCCTAGCAGTAATAACCTCCATTTTTTATTGCACCTCATTAATAGCTTTTTTTAATTAAAGATTTTATTTATTTACTTGACAGAGATCACAAGTAGGCAAAAAAGCAGGCAGAGAGAGATGAGGAAGCAGGCTCCCCGCTGGGCAGAGAGCCTGATGTGGGTCTTGATCCCAGGGCCCTGAGATCATGACTTGAGCCGAAGGCAGAGGCTTTAACCTGCTGAGCCACCCAGGCGCCCCTTAACAGCTTTTTTTTATTTCAACTTGGTTAGGTTTTAATTCTTTTATTTCTCCAGAAAGGGATTTTATTTCTCCAGGAAGGGATTCTCTAATATTTTCCATCCTCCTTTGGAACCCAGCTAGCACCTTGATAATCGCCATTCTGAACTCTAGTTCTGACATTTTACTAATGTGCGTATTGATTAGGTCCCTAGCCTTCAGTACTGCCTCTTGTTCTTTTTTTCATGGTGAATTTTCCTGCCTTGTTTTTTTACCCAGATAAGAATAGATGAATGAGAGAAAAAAATACTAAAAGGGTAGGAAAGACCACAGAAAAATATACACTAACCAAATCAGAGGAGACCCAAAACTGGGGGGAGGAGAAGGGGGGGAAGTAGAACAGACCTGCATACTTGATTTTGGGTGTATTTTTGTCTGCTAGAATAAACTACCTCAAAAAATTTTAATGGAAAACTTATATATACACAGAAATAAGGGTAAACATGATGAAGGGATGGAATATGAATGTAAAGATGAAAATTAAAAGATTCTAAAAAAGGAATTGATAAGAAGGTTGAAAAAAGAAAAAAAGGAAAGATTGTGCTTAGGCTGGAGACTAGAACAAAGCCATGCACTAGATTTAGGGTATATTTTGATCTATTAGAAGAAATTGTCTCCCAAAATTAAAAAAACCAAAACAAAAAAAACCCTGTATGTATACAAAAAATAAGGTTAAATACAATGAATGAATAAAATATGACTATAACAATGAAAATTTAAGATTTTTAAAGATATTGATAAGGTAAAATTGTTAAAAAACATAAAGAGAAAAAATAGAATAAGAAAAAAATTTAATTTTGAAAGACTAAAGGATCATGGGAAAAAAAGCCATGAATTCTGTGTTGCTTTCCCCTAGCTTGGGAATTCTGCATTTCTCATTGATTGGTGAACTTGGTCTTGGCTGGATGTTCTTGCTGATCTGGGGGTAGTGACTCTCAAATGTCTTTGCATGCGGTGGAATTACACCACTCTTGCCAGGGGCCAGGCTAAGCAATCTGCGTGGGTTTACTCTCAGGAGCTTTTGTTACCTGAATGCTTTCCGTACAGCTTTGGAGGAGGAGAATGAAAATGGCAGCCTCCCAATCTCTGGCCCTGTAGGAGCCAAGAGGTCAGGGCCCCACTCCTCATTGCACCCTCAGAGAAAAGCAGTCAATCTCTTCTGTCTCCCTGGTCTCCTGCTGTGCTCCGTGCTCTCTGACTTTGACTAAGCATTTCTATCTCTGGTGCATGGCCCCGTTTGGAGTCTCCAAACCCAGCAGATTCGTGCAGGACACTCCTGTCCTCCTCCCAGAGGAGGAAGGGGGTGGGGGTGTCTCTCTGAATCTGCCACTTGTGTGGTTCCTGCTCAAAGAGCAGTGGCCCAAGTGTGCCTCCGATCACAGTTTAAGGTAATACTGAGCTGAGATTCCCCTCCCCAGCTCTGTTTCTGCACCCAGCTTCCCTGCTCCAATATCTGAGAGCTCTGCTACACTCAGACACCCTGGTCTTTTTGTGACCCCATGGGTCCTGAGACCACACCGTCCTCATGAGTGCTCCACCTCCCACTTAGCCTCTATAGCGATGTCCATCAGTGGAGCAGACTTCTAAAAGTTCCAATTTTGTGTTCTGCTGCTCTGCCCTTTGCTGGGAGCCGGCCCCTTCCTCTGTAGTCTCTCTTCGCATAATTTGCCTCAGATTGACTTCTCTGCACATCCTACCTTCCAGAAAGTGGTCGATTTTCTGTTCCTAGAACTGCTGTTCTTCTTCTCTTCTTTCTCCTGTTGAATTTGTAGGTATTCAGAATGGTTTGAGAAGTACCTAGCTGAACTCCTGGGACCTGATGATATTTAGGTCTCCTACTCTGCCGTCTTGCTCCTTTGACCTAGTTTATTTCTGCTTCACAGCAAATAGCATTTCATTAGGCTGTTTTTTATACCATAAAATAATATAGTTAAAGACTAAAGAGATAGGCTGCTTTTATATTCCGGAACAGAGGCTTTCTAGAAATCTGCAGTTGCTCTTTTCTTACTCAGCTTCCCTGCCTCATTTTCGTATTCCCAGCTCCCTTTTATAACTGGTATAGTCTCAGCTTCCACTTGCCTGTGATGTGAGGCCCAGTCACGATTGTTTTTATTTATTCTGCTGCTCTTACGGTTCTATCCTGTCACAATTATCATGCCTTCTGAGGAGTTTAGGCGAACATACTTCTGGTGAGTGAGATGAATATGAAATGTCTTCATGATGGAAGACTGATCAGTTTAAGCTTTGGATGAATTCGTTGGTTTCTTTACCAGCCTCCTTGTCATTGATCTGCTCTTTAATCTTCTTTTTTTTTTTTTTAAAGATTTTTGTATTTATTCATTTAACAGAGAGAGAACACAAGCAGGCAGAGAGGCAGGCAGAAGCAGAGAGAGGAGCAGGCTCCCCGCGGGGCAAGGAGCCCGATGCGGGACTCGATCCCAAGACACCGGGATCATGACCTGAGCCAAAGGCAGTTGCCCAACCAACTGCGCCACCCAGGCATCCCGATCTGCTCTTTAATCTTAATCACTGCTCATAAACCTTGCAATTCACTAATTCTTTTGTTAATGTATTCATCCAACAAGAATTCATTATTCTTACTATGTATTGGGCTCATGCCAAACAAGGAACAAAACCAATAATGGCCTGGCCTCTCTGATGTGTGAGAAAGCATTAAAAAAAAAAAAATCCCCACAAACTAAAAAGGCAGGTAATATCAGGTGCCACCAAAACAAACCAGCAAAATACATACATACATACATACATACATACATACATACTAGGGACAGCTGGGTGGCTCAGTCAGTTACATGTCTGCCTTCTTCTCTGGTCATGAATCCACAGACCTGGGATACAGCCTGGCCTGGGCTCCCTGCTCAGTAGGGAGTGTGCTTCTTCCTCTCCCTCTGTCGCTAGGCTATTTGTGCTTTCTTTTCTCTCTCTCTCTCTCTCTCTCTTTCTCTCTCAAATAAATATAAAATCTTAAACTAAAGAGTAGGAGTACAGAGAATGACAAGGGTAGTCAAGGAAGGCTTCCTAGAGGAGGTGGCATTTGAGCAGCCACCTGTGCAATGTAAGGGAGCAGCCAGGCTTATATTGAAAAGAGCATCCCAGGTAGAAGTAGGAGTAAGGGCACAGGTTTGAGAAAAGTGTATCGTTGTAGTTGAAGATTGGGATCCAGCTTCAACACCTCCATGTGACCGTGTCCTTGAGGTTTAGCATGAAATGGTAATGCTCAGGATCAAGCACAGAGGTGGGGGCAGTGAGGTGACAGAGCTCATTGTAACAGCATCTCTGCCTAAAATAAAAAAATAAAATATGGAGGATTAAAATCCAGAAAATTCTCTTTTCTTTACTGAAAATTGGTAAAATTGTTGGTGGCCTAAAATCAAACATACGGCCTCACCAGATTTTTTATTTAAAAATAACATGTAGTAGAAGACTTCTGTAGTAGAAGAACATGTCGTAGAAGACATGTATTAGAAGATTCTTCACATCCAACGTGAAAAGATGAAAAGTTGATTAAATTTGCTAGTAGTCAAGGAAATGGAAGCAATGAGAGAGAGTGATAATTCATTTTAGCCTGATTGGGACTTTAAAAAAAAATGACATCATTGACACACAAGGTTACATTAGTTTCAGGTTTATGACATAGTGGTTTGGCAACTCTGTATGTTATGCTGTGCTCAGAAGTGCAGCTACCATTTGTCCCCATACAAACTATTACAGTAACATTGACTATATTCCTTATGCTGTATTTTTTATCCCTGTTACTCATTCCATAACTGGAACCACATACCTCCCACTCCCCTTCACCCATTTTGCCCATCCCTCCTCTCTCCTCTTCTCTGACAAACAGCAATTTGTTCTCTGTATTTATTGATCGGTTTCTAATTTCTGTATATTTTGCTTTTTAGATTTCATGTATAACTGATACCCTATATTGGTCTTTCTCTAACTTAGTTCACTTACATAATACCATCTAGGTCCATCCCTATTCTTGCAAAAGGCAAGATCTCATTCTTTTTTATAGATAAATAGTATTCCATCATATATGTATATATCACACCTCCTTTATTCATTCATCTATTGATGGGTAGGAGTTTCTTCCACATCTTGGCTATTGTAAATAATGCTGCATTAAACCTAGGGGTGCACATACGTTTTAGAATTAGTGTTTCCCTTTTCTCTGGGTAAATACCCAATAGTGGAATTACTGTATTGTATGGTATTTTTATTTTTGATTTTTGAAGAATCTCTGTATTGTTTAGCACATTGACTGCACCAATATACATTCCCACCAATAGTGTGTGAGGGTTCCTTTTTACTCCCCTCCTCACCAATAGTTGTTATTTTTTGAGTCTAGCCATTCGGACAGGTATAAGGGGATATCTCATTGTGGTTTTAATTTGCATTTTCCTGATGATTAGTTGTGTTGAGCATCTTTTCATGTTTGTGCTATTTGTATAACTCTTTGGACAAATGTCTATTCAGGTCCTCTGCCTATTTAAATCAGAATATATGTATTTGGTGTTGAGTAGTACAAGTTATTTATATATTTTCAGTATTAATCCCTTATTGAATATAACATTTGCAAATATCTTCACCCATTTAGTAGATCACCTTGTTGCTTTGTTGGTAATTTCCTTTTCTGTGCAAAAGCATTTCATTTCGGTATACTCCCAATAGTTTAATTTGGCTTTTGTTTTCCTTGTCTTAGGAGATATACCTAGAAAAATGTTAGTAAGGCCAATGTAAGGCTATTACTGCCTATGTTTTAGGAGTTTCATAGTTTCAGGTTTCACATCTAGGTCTTCTATTTTTTTTAGCATCTTAATTTTATTTTTTTCAGTGTACCAAGATTCATTGTTTATGCACCACACCCAGTATTCCATGCAATACGTACCCACCACCATGCTCACTCATCCCCTCACCCTCTCCCCTCCAAAACCCTCAGTTTGTTTCTCAGAGTCCACAGTCCCTCATGCTTCGTCTATTCCTCCGACTTACCCCAATTCACTTTTCCTTTCTTTCTCCTGATGTCCTCCATGTTATTCCTTATCCTCCACAAGTAGGTGAAACCATATGATAATTGACTTTCTCTGCTTGACTTATTTCACTCAGCATAATCTCTTCCAGTCCCAGCCATTTACATACAAAAGTTGGGTATTCATCCCTTCTGATGGCTATCTAATATTCCATTGTATATATGTACCATTTCTTCTTTATCCATTCATCTGTTGAAGGGCATCTTGGCTCTATCAACAGTTTGGCCATTGTGGCCATTGCTGCTATGAACATTAGGTTACATGTGGACCTTCTTTTCACTACATCTGTATTTTGGGGTAAATACCCAGTAGTGCAATTGCAGGGTCATAGGGTAGCTCTATTTTTAATTTTTTGAGGAATATCCACACAGTTTTCCACTGTTGGTGGGAATCCAAGTGGGACATCCTCTCCAATACTTGTTGTTCCCTGTCCTGTTAATTTTGGCCATTGTAACTGGTGTAAGGTGGTATCTCAGTGTGGTTTTGATTGGAGTATCCGTGATGGCTAATAATGATGAATAGTTTTTCATGTGTCTGTTACCCATTTGTATATCTTCTTTGGAGAAGTGTGTTTTCATGTCTTCTGCCCATTTTTTGACATGATTATTTGTTTTGTGAGTGTTGAGTTTGAGGAATTCTTTATAGATCTTAGATATGAGACCTTTGTCTGTAGTGTCATTTGCGAATACCTTCTCCCATTCTGTGGGTTGCCTGTTTGTTTTGTTGACTGTTTCCTTTGCTGTGCAGAAGCTTTTTATCTTGATGAAGTCCCAAAAGTTCATTTTCGCTTTTGTTTCCTTTGCCTTTAGAGACATGTCCTGAAAGAAGTTGCTGTGGCTAATGTCATAGAGGTTACTGCCTATGTTCTCCTCTAGGGTTTTGATAGATTCCTGCCTCACATTGAGGTATTTTATGCATTTCAAGTTTATCTTTGCATAAGGTGTAAGAGAATGGTCAAGTTTCATTCTTCTACATATAGCTGTCCATTTTTCCCAGCACCATTTATTGAAGAGACTGT